>JAUZNJ010073222.1:0-25338 GCA_034780135.1 Jordanella pulchra | reverse complement strand
TGGATGGATGGATGGATGGATGGATGGATGGATGGATGGATGGATGGATGGATGGATGGATGGATGGATGGGAGGATGGAAATCATTCATTTATATCTAAATTTAAGCCACAAGTTTGGTCAAAGGTGACATGTTGTGGCTAAACAATCTAAGGCAAACATAACAGCAATTGAAGATTTATACATTTAGAAGTTATCTAAAGCAAGTCAGATATTAACTATCTATATAAAATGTATCTGAAACCGATAAAGGAATGAATCCATTTATCTCTGTGCTTTAGGAAAATATCTGGCTGACAACTGAGCCCCCCAAGAGCGGCACTGTTGAACAGAACGACTATCGTGGACCAAGTTTGCAGCGTGACTAGAGGACAGATACCAGACACTCCCGTAACTCTTTTTGAACCCAAACGACAGGTCTGCAGCCTCCCCAGCAGTATTGTATAACTTACGTATAGCATTGTGGAACTGTTTCACGTCATGTAACTATAGTATTTGTACACATCTCACACATAACATTTGTGTTGCTGCAGTTAGACACCTGGGTTTTTTTCCTTTTCTAAAGTCTGTACCTCTGTCTCCATCCTCCTCTGGTCAGTGTCTGGTTGTGTTGTTAAGTTTCACTGCAGCTGCCTGACAGAAGACCTGGACAGAGTATTTTTTCCTTTGTTCTGTGGCAAACTTTTCCATAATCGTCCATCTCAGCTTATAAAGAGTAAATCAGCACCTACTGTGGTACTAAATGAGTTCTACAATCCTGATGAACCACAAATCTAAAAACAAACATTATGTTGATGATAGTTGCTTTCAGTGGTTTGTATCAGTCCAATAAAACACAAATTCAAGTGACAACATAAGGTTAGTTTTTCAAGCATTGCACGCTGGTATTACAGGGTCTTATGACGTTCATTGCATCCTATTTGATGCAACAATCAGATAAATCTGTCGCTCTTAATTGCACACTTGTACTGAAAGGTGTTAGGCAGCTGCATTGATGAGTCAGTTCACTGGTTGAATATTGAAAAACAAAACAGAAAAAAATTCAGGTTTTCCTGTCAGAACAAAAGAATTGTACAGCGTCATTTTAACGGAGTAACATGTATCTCAAAGGGCGTTTGGTGTTTTCCTTGTATTGTCAGATAGACTTTCTGTTGTTCCCAGGACAGCAGTGTTAGACACCAGAGTTACATGACAACATTCTATTTTTATTTATTGATGACGACTATTTGTTGTAAAAAAAATAAAACGTGATTCTGTATATGAATAGAATCTGAATGGTATCACACAACTTGGAACCCTTAAATGTATAAATATTGGAAATCTCTTGCATTTTTGTTATCTGTGTAGTTGGGTAACCTTGTGTACAGTATGAGGTATAATTTTTTGAATTTATTTCAGATATAATTTTTTAACTCAAGTGCAACACCAGATTTGAACTATATATGGGTGAGGGTTGTGGGGTAATTTAAAGAAAAGAATGAATATCTTCTTGGATGCTGTGTTATGCTTTGTGAAAGCAGTGTTATTGTAGAGTTAGAAATCCACACTTTGACAATGCTTTATGCAGATGTTTTAAGTTGAAAGTTCATGCTAATCGGCTAGCTCTACTGGATTGTGTCTTGAGAGGTTATGCTGTCTTTCAGGCTTTTTCCAATAGTTTTTTCTACTGCTCATAAATCTTTTGGAGTTGGCGATAGTTGTTTTGTTTCTGTTCACACTGAAACCCTATGAGATTCTCTGCAACCTGCTTACAATTTAGGCTGGTGTGGCCGCTAACAAAACCAGTTTTTTTTCCTATCTATTTGCACCGACGCTCTCTACCGGGGTAAAAAGATTAACCCAGAAAATGTTTTGATGTTTCCCTGAACCTTTGTGGTGGTTTCTGGATTCTGACTTGGTAGAAAAATAGAAGCAGTATGTTCTCAAAGTTCTCCATAAGTTGCGATTTATGTTTCATTTATCTTTAATAGATTTTAAATGCAATAAAAAAAGAACTGCTGCAGAGAGGAAAACTACATCTTCCTATTTTTCCATCTTTGTATCTCTATGGTTCAAGCTACAATAAAAAAAGCTTCACCACCATGATAAATGTAATGATTAAAAGTTTAGATACAAAATTGTGTGTGCAACAGTCTTTTAAGACATGTACCATTAATTTATTTAATCTTATGTCAAATAATATTACACATTTCCTAAGATTCTGGGGAGATTTAGATTTTTGTTTTAGTGTTTCCACCCTATCAGGCATACTAGTTATAAAACAACAGGATGCTCCAAGTTGCATCTTATCTGCCATTGGTATGAGTGAAAGCAAAGCTCTGCCTCCATAAAACTCTTTGCAGTTCTACCTTTATATGGAGATTAAAGAAAATTACATAAGATTTAGACAGAAGCTGTTATAAAAAAAACATTTGGGTTTGGTTTGATGATCTTCTTAATAGGAACTATTTTTGTGGTCTTATACACAGTTGGAAACCTGTTACTGGTCGTAAAATTTGTTGACTGGGTGAATAAAGCAACTTTTTTTTATGTACATGAAAGCACTGCAGTCAAAATACGCACAAAAGGTTAGAGGAGGACCGGGGGTTCATGGTCATATCAAGGAATACATTTTCATGATGATATAATCAAGATGAAAACACATCTAAAGACTTAATAAGTACCTTTTACCCAGAATAGTGGAATTATTTTCCATCAGTATGTTGAGAGCGGTTAAATAGGATCTATGGCTACCGGAGAACAGGGCTTAAACTAAGCTAGTTGGTTAGCATCAAATAAACTTTCAAAGGGTAAAACTTACATATAAACACTAAAATGTTGAAATTTTGAAATTATCATTAGGCCTATTATTATGTCTCAGTCAGCATAAACCTTGGGTTGTATTTGATAAGTAAATATTTACTTTACTGCTAGCATCTATAGAACAACAAGTGTCACACATTTCGTTTCATTAATTGCAGAGTATTAATCTCAAGCTATTTTATTTAAAAAAATCTAATGTGCACCTTAAAGCTTCAGCGGTTTCTCTGTGTGGATTACAGTCAGTCTAAGCAGTCTTGTTTTTAATCAAATCAGTTTATCCAAATTAGGATGTTTATGTTTCGTCTCCCTACCAGCGTAAAATGCTGGTCTGGTTTGACAAATCTAACAACATTTTTGCAACTGCTTTAACGTCTCCAATCATAAGTCAATTTACCCCTCTGGCTTACCAAATAGTTGTTTAAACTTGCAAGATTCCCTTTAACTTTAGTTTTACATCTCTTAAACTGACAGGCTGATCATTACCATGAAACTGTTCCTAACTTCCATGATAGCATCAATATAAGAACAGTTTCTGTAAACATTCATTAGTATTACGTTCACTGTTTTCTCCTGATTAAAGCTTTAATCTAAGCTTAAAAGATTTTTAAATATGCTCCATTTTTCCTTGCAAAGTGTAGCTTCTGAGTTCCAAGTTTAGAAAACATTCCCTAAAGTTCCCAGTTAAAAAGTCAAATAACCTTAAAACTAATCTAAGTTTAAATTCAATATTTCCAGCATTCAAATAGAATAAGAACGTTTTTGGAATAAATCATTGCTTTCAGTTTAAGGCCCTAAACATCCAAATTCCAAGGTAAATGAAATGCAGGACTAGTTCAGTGATTGACTGTTGACAGGAAATTAAATCCTTATTTGGGAAAATGTCAAGAATTTTTTTAAATTTTTTTTATTCATGTTAGCATCGCTGCTTGAAATTTATTTCTCTAACTAAATAAGTTTACTGGGACCAGCCTGTTTCTTTTACCCTCCATTTAGAAAACAAAAAATGAATCCGGTAAGTGAAAATAGTTTCAGTTAGTGATCCGCTTTGGTTTATCTGTTATGCTATTTCTAAACACATCAATGCTATCGAACTCCCAGAATAAATTGTGTACAGTACATCCAATTCGTCATGCCAGCGCTTGAATCCATGGCTTTAATTTTCATAAATGTAATGGTCTCTGTGAGATGACTTGATTTGAATGATTGTGTGAAACAAGGTTAAGTTGACCAAAATGATATTTTTGTTTGGTTTTGTATTTGTTTGTTTGTGTGCGTGTGAGGGAGTGTGTGAATGAACCCCGGACAGTCAGTCCTGTGTTGAGGATAATCAGATAAATATTTTTAAAATGCAGAAAAATATATTATTGTTTAATTGTGAGAACAACAACACTGTGCTGATGATGTTCAACTTCCTGAATGCTCTGAAACATGAAGAACAAAGTCTGTGTATGAGGTGTATCTGAAAATGTTTGTAGTGCATCGTTTGTCTGCATTCTGCTAAATGTAACCAATCAGAGTCTGGAGGGAGAATAAATCTGTAAATCTCACACTTTTGAGTTATGCAGTTCTTTTCAATGGACATACTTTGCATTTTAAATACGTTTAATGATATCAAACCCAGCCTGCATGTTTTATTAAAACATTTGGGGGTTTTGTATATATTTTTTTTTTATTTCCTTGTGACCTGACCCAATTTACGGGAACACTGAAGTTGAATTTTGAAGTAGGATGACTGATTGGTGCCATTTAGCTCCCTGTGAAACCTTTATTTGATAATTGTTTTTATGTTGAAAGAAAACCATGTCAGATCAGACTCTGTTATCTTTTGTATGGATTGTGAGATTTAGAGTGCAACAGTCTCTGCAGCATTACCTATCAATGCCAACAAAATCTAAAACCAACCATGAGGCCCAATAAAACTGATAGGTGCAATGTTATTTGCATCACTTTAAATTTGAAAAATATAATAGAAATATGGCACTTTCCATCAGTAGTGAATTATTGCATGCAGTAAAAAACAAGGCATCTACGGTGATAGGTGGTACTGAAGTGATATGTTGTGCTGAGTGTCACTTGACCTGTGTTGAGGAACGAGCAGGGATTGGCTTTTTGTGTGCAAGAAGTCGGGATGCTTTTTTGGTTCTGTGCAATTAACCTCACGTGCAGGCTGTTTGTACAGAACATAACAACGCTAAGATAAACTGAGAAAAAATAGTTTGCTTCTTTCCAAAAATCAATAAAAAGTATAACTGGATGATTGTTTTTGTTCTTTGATTATTTTGTTTTTGTCGATTTACTCGATTGGCACCAAATAATGACCGAATTTATCCCATTGCAATTCACATAAAATCAAGTTTTACCACTCTAATTTGTCTCACAGTAGTGTTGCTCTTAATAATTCAAATTTGATCTGGTTGGTATTAGATCATGCATTAAATCTTGAAGTGTTTTTAGTAGGAACATTTGAACAAATCTCATTAATCAGTGGCTTAAAGATACATTATGTAAATTTTTACTGAAAAGTATCTTTATTTGACCCTTTATGACTAAAACAAAGTTTGATGAGTATACTGACTCCTCAGTATTTCAGTTCTGATGCTTCTTTAAGCCTGTAGCCTATTTTCTGGAATTTACTTTTGGTCAGACATTCCTGAGCTGTTTGCCGGAAGTATTGTCAAGCGCGTCCAACCCAGCAAACAAACGAATTGTTATATTCAAGAGGAATTTTGTGGATACCCACAAGCGACCAGCATCCAGCTTAGCTTAGACATCAATAGCAAATCTAGGTAAGATGACAAAGTAAAAAAAAAAAAATAAGCTCATTAAGTATGAGTGTGAGCAACGAGAACTAGCAGAAGATTGCTGTAGTTCTGTGCTTTGGCCACAGGTGGCAGCATCATTAGGAAACTCAGTTTAAACCAGACATTTTTTCTTGTAGGTCACTTGGAATATTTTTTTTTTCTTTTACATGCCTAATACCAGATTCATTTTATATTTTTGGGGATGTGATTTACCTTAAATTCTGAAATGTTACAGATATTTGGCAGTACCAAATTTCTGTTTGAGTTGAGTGAAATGTTAGGTGTCCTTCCTCAAACTTTTCACATCAGTTAGCGAAATTTCCACCCGTTCCTCTCGCCTGAACCAGTTTGGTCTGACAAAATGGCCAACTTACTTTCTACATTACATGTCTGAGATTATGGTTTTGTGATGGTCACCCCAAAAAATTGCTTTTATTATCCGTAGGCGGATTTTTTTTTTCCATTGATACAAAGTTTAGAGGGAGGACCTTTTCGCACTATTACATTACTCAAAGGCAACCAGTCATATCTTCCTCTTAATAAAACAAATGCAGTGTGCATATAAGGTTCTTTAACATGCTGATTGATTAAAAGACTTGTCCCAGAAGGTTCAATTTGTATGTAGTAGAGTCCAGAAAGTCAACACATACAATGCACACTGACCCATAAAATTTTAATAAAAAAGAAAACAAAATCAAAATAATAATAAAAAAACATTTTCAGGATCATATTAAAACTCCTGCAATATTTGTATTTTAATAAAAAGTATTATGTTTTTTAATAGACATATGTATGGGTGAAACAGGTAGGCTTGTGCATGTCAAAATACTCAACATTGACATCTTGATATATAACATTGAAGTCATTATGGCCTGCAAAAAAATGTTTACTTTTGGGGTGGTGGCATTGTGCAGTAAAACTTTTTAAACAGCAGTATTTGTAATTCTATTTAAATAACAAACCTTTGACACCAACATCAACACCAATGTCGCCAATACTGCAATGTTTCACTGTGGAAAGATTAACATTGATATTTTCTGTTTGCACATGTTGGAGAAGCTATTGTTGGTTGATAGGCTGATATTTTAAGACAAAAATCCCCAAAGACTTTGATATTTGTCAAAATTTCTCATTCAGTGTCTTCACCCACTTAAAGTTTTAATAATGTGGTTAGCAAAATAATTGATTATGTCATCAAAAATACATTAATCTCCTTTCACAGATAACTGGAATAACTGAAGAACCACACCTAAAGCCATTTGCAAGAACATTTATTACATAAAACAATGCAAAAAGAAGCACATTTAAGACATTAAAGCAGAGCTGGAAGCTATGCAAACTTACATTATTTTAATCTGGCACACATGTATGAAACTGCATAAGCCTTAGATATGTCATCTCTTAACAGAGAAGTTCATTTAAAATTAATACAGCCCTGCAGGCTTTTATACAAGTTGTGTTCAAAACAATCAAGGGTTTATTGGTAAACATTCAGCTCAGATTTATACATAAACATTCACTTGCTCCACATTTATAAATCTCAGTTGTACAGTAATCATTGTGAGAGACGTCAGAGTGAAATGTAAGTATAAAGCCAGTATGGGGCCAAGGTAGTCATTTTGGTCTCTCTGAGAATGAAAACATAAAGCCCAGCAGTCATCATCAGCACATATAGGTGAGTTCGTTCTTCCCACAGCCCACCTGACAGCAGATGACTCTCAGGTAGGTGTTCATATCCCGTTTGGTCAAGTCAGATCCGGAGATGCTAAGGTTTTCCAAGCTGTTCTGCTCTCCTGAGGGCAAACCTGGAGCAAACAGAGATATGGAACCAACAGTAGTTTTACCTGACACAAAAGAAATATGACCATCTGGAAAACATCAAGTATGTCTTTCTAAGAGAGTAAAAAACAAGCAGCTCTCTTTATATATGTTCTGTATAGTTTACATTCATGTATCAAATGAAAGTCCCCCTTAAATGACTGTTATCTATCTTCCACAGTGTCAGTTTCCTTCTTGTAATTACTCTGATTGATATGCTAATCGGATTTGTCTGACAAGACAGTATGAGAGGAACTGTCCGGGGATCAGCCGCCTCCTCATTTGACATATGGCCTTTTCTGGGATAATAATGCTAAACATGCCTCTGTGGGGTGACACCTGTCTCCCTCCACACCCACAGCCCAATTAATAAGGTAACACAAAGCCAAAAAGGTTGAAAGAGAACATTTTAGATTTAAACCTGCAACAACTATACTAACTTCCTCATTTGGTTTATCCTTCATATAATAAAGAATAAATCAAATTACTTCCAGTTGATAGGATAATAGCTATGTCTATAAGTTGAAATTCACGATCAGTATAACATTTGGTTGATTAGTAAAGACACTCTTTTTGAAAGCTTTCATTTTTGTAATTTTGTTCCTGATAATTAATAATTCTATGCTGAAAACATAAAATGTAAAGTTAGGAGAATAAGCTGATGTTCTCACCACCAACATCTGGCTCACTGAAGAATCTCCTCCAACGGGAGCCTCCACAGGTGTAGACCACAGCTTTCTGAAACGCCCGACCACACAGCCTCACCCCCTGCATTTCTGCCCTTGCCTGGTGCACACACACCACTATGCAGAGGAGCAGAGATAAAACCACCAGCAGACGCATACTGGATGACTGCTTTCTGTTCAGGTTGTCAGTTGTTCTTCCAAACCCCTTCAAGATATCCTTCTGTTCTCTTCCTTTTTCTTGGTGAGTCTCCTGCAGCTTGCAACACACTTAATGATCTTCTGCATGCATCCTTGTTCAATATATACAATCCATTCTCTCCACCGCCCACCCCCCACAGCTCACTTTCCCTTAGCCCATCCCAGTGACACGTGAACACATGCATGCATACTTTTTATGTTTCCGGTTATCTCCATGATCACCACTTCCCACCATTTAAAGCAGAGTTACAACCTGGGGCATTTTACGACCCTCTGCTTAAATGATACCTGGTCTCGTCAAACTTCCTTGGATTACCTGATTTAAGGCCCAAATTGCAATGACCTTTATGACACTGGCCAATCATAGGAACCCATGTGATCTCCTACTGCGGTCAAACCGGTGTTTTCTGTGTTTACAACTCTCTGATGGCCAGGTCATCTTTACCTTTACAGCTGTTTGGATCTCATAAGAGAAAGAAATCTGTGTTTACAATTCATCATGTAGTCATTATGGTGCGGCTGATGGAGGGATAAGATGGTTGGAAAGACATTTCTCTAGATCATTAGCACAGATTCTACTTAGGGCCTTTCTGAAAAAAATAGCTTCAAAACAAGTTATATGGTAGTGTTAACACTGTACAAACTCTGCTTACCTAACCCTACTATTAGTTGTAGCCATAACTTTAGCAGTTCTAATCATCTTTACCAAACCATGAGCCAACAAGCCACACCTGAAGTTATCAACTTGTAAATAGAAATTTCTTTGACATGTTTCTCTGCTGTTTGGTAGGATACCAAATAGAAAACAGGTGCATAAATTAGGAAAAAAAATATTTTGGGCTGGCATTCATTGGAGAACTTTCTATATAATTGAGATATAATTTAAAGTTGATTATGATTTAAGCATTCCTTTCTTTATCTATGTACATTTTGTTAGATGTCGGAAAGATTGAAGAATTATTGCTGTCATTAGCTTTGTTTCTTCTTTGTTTCATTTTTCAGTGCAGGTGACCCAGTGCTTCTTACTTTAACTCCATCTCTTTTTTACACAAAGGCAATGCCACAAACCTTTTGTCTTTATATTCCATAAAAAGTACTTTTGGCTCAGTGATTACAAAGAGTTATTGCTGCTATACCAACCGACTCTTGTTTGTCCCCAGAGTAGTTTTCCTTTTCATTGGAAGAAATGCAAATCAGTGCTACTAGATTTAATGGACACTGAGGCTTGTTCTGCTGAAGGATTCCTCCTAATAAATGGGAACTACCTATATGTGCTTTACTGTATGTCATTACCTAATAAAGTTACTAAAAGAGGTAAAGCTATTTATATTATTATGTACTCTTTGACTCTGTCTTTAGAATTTCTTCAGGGTTTTTGTGTTTAGCCATGTCTCCTCCCTGTTTAAAGCCACTGACAGCAAACGTCTTTAATTTGTGTGCCCTTTTTTCTTTTTCGTTTATTTTTTTTTTATAATAAAAAGCACCAATTCTCTTTTGTAATTTGTTGGTTGGCACTGAATTAGTCATGTGATCCAGTGTGTTCCTTTACCACAGTGTGAGCTCCCCCTAAAGACGAGGGCTATCCAAGCTGCAAGTTATTGTTAGGCAAAAAAACAGATATAACCCTTAACTGTTCTGCCTTTAGAAATTCTCCTAGCTCAGTGCTTTTGTGTGAAGCCGTCTCTCCACTTGGACGAAACCATTGAAGGAGCCAAAGCCGACATTAACTTCTCTATAGCTAGAACTGAAAACCATTCAAATTCCATTGAGAGGAAAATTAAATGTCCTTTGGCCAAG
The DNA here is from genome assembly GCA_034780135.1 of Jordanella pulchra. Taxonomy (NCBI): domain Eukaryota; kingdom Metazoa; phylum Chordata; class Actinopteri; order Cyprinodontiformes; family Cyprinodontidae; genus Jordanella; species Jordanella pulchra. The sequence continues at coordinate 15,237 of JAUZNJ010073222.1, read as the reverse complement.
TGTCTCACTGAAAGTCTTAGTTCATAGCTGTTGCTGAACATTGTTCTGAAGGAAGTTTCTCCATATTAAACAGAAGAGTTGCTTACTGGTGTTACGATTATTTGCTTCTCTTTCTTTAATAAATTGTTATTGGCATTATGTGATTTGCTAAATGTATTTTTGGATTAACCTTGCGCATATCAGTTAATTACTTTAATTAAATAGGTTTAATTCTGAATGGACAATTGGGTAAGAATTGATTGGTTAACCTGAGCTAAATTTAATTAATTTAAACCAAAGTGATTTTTTTTATAGGATGTCACCTTTTCCTTTTTCTTTTTGAAAAGTAACGTGAGATTACATTTGCTGGGAATTGGTCTAATAAAAATAAACTGAGGTGAATATAAAATGCCATTAAATTGTTGCCCTAGCTTTCCAATGGTTCTTGTAGGAGACAGACTTTCATAATCTTAACATTTGGTGTTTTTGAATGCTAAGCTAATGGCTTGATGCACAAAGCAAGAATGTTTAAACATGTTACTAAACATTGGAGGAAGAGTCTCTGACATCATGCCCTCCCTAATATGCAGAAAAATCTGATCTTAGTTTATGTGCACTTTGTGGAGATAAACCACAACAATAAGAAAAGGAGCTTTGGTCATTTTTTAAGGCAATAAATGTAACCTTAAGCCTTTCTCCTTGTGGAGATCTTTGAATTTGTGATGCTTCTGCTGATTACTATAAAACCAAACATAACAATGTAAAGTTTGGAGATAAAATCTGTCCTAATAGCATTGTTCATATCTCACAGACATTCAGCCGCCCTTTTTCCCCTGGAACTAAATCTTTTAAAGAGAGATGTAGGACAAATGGATGGAAGAGACATAAACCTAATTGGCTCAGAAGGACATCAGCACGAGTATCTTTGGTCTAAAACTTTTAGGCAGTAAGATGACTTCCACACAGTCCACCTGGAGGAGCAGAGAGGAGCCAGAGAGACACGATGAGCTCTGCCACGTGAGCTTTCTGTCAATTGCTTGTGTGGGAGGAATAATGGTTTAAAATGGCTGACATAACATGCTGTAAACGTACATTAACTCAGGCTGTAGAACAACATAATGTCAATAAAAAGAACCATGATATGTAAAGGTTTAGCAAAGTTCACAAACAGCTTGTTAATTCCTCCTAAAGACAGCTTCAGTTATTTGAACAACACTGACCGGTTATCAACTTTAGAGCAGATTTCTGAGAATTGTTTTAAAATAAAAACAAAGCCACATCAAAAAAAGGGCCATTTATTCTATTTGTAATTTTTTATGTGTCATTTCCATATTACTGATTAAAGCTTAAAGCATTTAGTTATTAAAGCTGCATCAAACTGTAAAACAAACATTCAATTTTATCTTAGACATTTGCTTTAGTTTCCTTTCTCTTTCTTTGCATCCATGCTGGTTTCCCTGTGCTGGAGCTGCTTCACTGTTCCAAGCTGTTTTTCTTCAGCTGCTCTAATGTTTCTTCATTGTTGTCTAATTTAATCAATTATCAACTTTGTAATTAGGGCTGCTGTAAGGCACCAGTCTTTAGAGCAATCTGTTAATTCCCTCTAAAGCAATGGAAAGCCTTAAATGTGCAGTCTTTGAAATTACTTTGAAATATGCAAACACAAGCTAAACAAATTCCATGACAACTGATGGTTATATATCAGATCTAAAGAGATGCATGAAAGATTAGAATATTTCCCAACCAAGGAGCTGAAGATGGAAACAAGATGTAGGAAAAAATACTCACGATCTAATCAGCTGAGCTTTGGAAAAACATTTTATGAAAGAACGTGTGATTATTTTAATATCATATTTTATCATTTTCCCTAATTTGTTTTTATTCTAATGGATTTGCTTCAGTGTAGGAAGATATGATCCTACTGCACTCCACATTCATTTCATTCAACCAGGGTTGGATATAATCTCTGTTTAAATCCAGCTTATCTGTAAGAGTCCTGAAGCTTTGTTACAGAAAACCTATGTACATATGAAGAGAATCATGAAGACCAGGGAACATAGTGGACATGTGGAAGAAACATACCAGGTTAGGGTCAAATTTTACTAGTGTTTTTAACCATTGATATGATCCGCATGTTTGATAGAAACACAATAAAAACTTAAATCATTCAAACTTCAGCTACTTTCAAGTCACAAACTATTCCCAAAAACATAATTTTAATATTTTTTCTAAAGAAAAAAGAATTAAAATAGCATTGTTTGACAAAACAACAAAATGTATACATTTTCTTATGCAACAGATCCTTACAAACAGCATGACTCAAAGAGGAAGCAAAGTTGTGTCAATACTTTCTGTGGCTCGTTAAGTTTCTTATCAGAACATTGAGCCTTCGTCGCTTCCACTGCATCACATATTCCTTTCTGATTAACAATACATCTTTCCTGTTTTCAGCTCATAAACCTAAAATCCATGACTGATGGACCATAACCATAAAATAAGATGGTGCAAAATATGTTTAAGCATTTCTCTGACAAAGAGAACAGAAGAAGGTACTGTGACCCCAAACTTAGCACCAAACATAGTGTTTTAATGGGTAAATACTTAGTCTCTCTTGAAGACCTTCAACATTTAAAGAAGTTTTATATTGCCAGAGAGTCCATCCAGCTAAAGCTGAGAGAGATCAAATGTTTTCTGAAAACAAAGACACCAGCTGAGTCGAAGTAAAGGACAGCTTAATCTAAAGTACATTTCACAAGCTTTTGTTTTCATCTCCTCCCTTTAGGAAACTCAATAATTAAGAGAATAATGTCCACAGAGAAAGTGCACAATAAATAATTGGATACGTTTTGCATGATTTTCACAGTTAAGGTTACAGAAACAAACTGAAACATACTTCAGTTTACTGTATTTTCATATTGGTGACATTACAATACATTGTTGTAAAACTATAATGCTGTAACAGTACAGCTTAAATGACAAAGTAATTATAGTGCTTTTAAAATACATTACAATGGAATTACAGTACTTTGCTATATATCATTAGAATAAGGCCCTGTGCAAAAATATTATAGTGAAAAGTTGTCTTTAAAAAGTAAAAAAAACTGGGCTACTCATACCTGAGTCTGACAAAAACTGCTACTGTAAAAATAAGATGATGTCCACTCAGAGTCAATATGTTTCATCCAAAGAGTCCTCACATGAGGGCTCATTGTTTCTCTTTACATGCTTCTTTTTCTTTAAACCTCTTTCAGGGTTGATGCCTAGAAAGCTCCAGTTAATGAGCAAAGATGGTTTTATTTTTTTAAAATAGGTTTATGTATAGCAGGAAGATTTCAACCTGTGCCTTTTCCCGTATGAACCCCTAGTAGACTTAGAATCCAAACTTGTTGGGTCTTCCTCTCATAAATTTCCACCATATATTTCTTTTGCTAAGTACTGATGCCCAAGCCCTATTCCCTAATGAACCACGGATATCATGGAGACATCCTGTTTTTAGTTGCTGAAGACTCATTCAGACACATACACACAGTATTTTACTGCAATATTACTATTGAATGCTGTGAAATGCTGTAATATTACACACCTTGTGATGTAACAGGTTTTTTAATAGTGGGATTCCTTTTGTATTTTAATTGACCTAAAATAAAAATAGTTTGCTATTAACGGCAATCGAGGACATGAAATGTCATCAACTGATAAAGCCTCAGTATACATGCAGCCATTTGTGAAGATTTCAGGGTTCTTAAAAAACATTTACTCTAAAAACACCACCATGATGTCCAAGGAACACAGGATACAGATCAGGAATAAAGTTATTGTGAAGGTTAGATTGTACAATAAACTGTCCTGCTTTCAACATTCAACAGAACATAATTTAATTAATCATCCAAGAATGAACAACATATTGCACAACTACATAATACTGGTTAATCTGGTGGAGCTACAGAGGTCTAAAGTTTAGGTTTTGGAGGACAACTGGTTGAGTCAACAAATTTTAGCTGTTCAAGTCAAAATTCAAGACCTAAATTCAACAAAAAATCAGTGACATGAGTTTGATCATGTTATTCAAGGTGGCTTTAATTTCAATTAAATTCAGTTCAGTTTATTTACATAGCACCAATTCCCAACACATGTCATTGTTGAACTAAACGAAACTGCAGAATGGAAAAATAGAGACAGAATGAAGAAGAATGATGAAAAGTGGTCCCTATGTCCTCCAGCAGTCTAAGTCTATAGCAGCATAACTATAGAGATAGTTCAGGATAACCCGAGCCACTCTAACTATAAGCTTTGTCAAAAAGGAACGTTTTAAGCCTAGCCTTCAAAGTAGGCAGAGTGTCTGCCCTATGGACTAAAACTGGTAGTTGGTTCCACAGGAGAGGAGCCTAACTAACTAACTAAAAAATCTACTTTTCATTCTACCTTAGAAATTTTAGGGACTACTTGTAAACCAGCAGATTGTGAGCATAGAGCTCTGTAGAGCTCTGAACATAAGGTACGATCGATCCTTGATATAATATGAAGCTTGGCCATTTAGGGAAGAAAAGTTAAGATAGGAGGAATATAATCTCTTTTTAATCTTCATCAGAACTTGGGCTGCAGCATTTGGGATCAGCTGAAGGCTTTTAACTACAGTTTATGGACTTCCTGATCGTAAAGAATGACAATAGTCTATCCTCAAAGTAACAAATGCATGGACTAGTTTCTTAACATCACTCCTATACAGGATATTTCTATTTTTGCAATATTCCAGAGATGAAAGAAGGAAATTCTAGAAACCTATTTGATATAAGATTCAACTGACAGGCTATGATAAAAAATGACATCAAGTTTTTTTTTTTACTTTATTATCTGAATCCCATCCAAATAAAGTGACTGACTAATCAGCTTCTTTTCAGAGACTCTGGTCCAAAGACAATAAATTTTGTTTTGCATTCTCAAGCATTCAGGATTTCAGTGTAATTTTATGTGTAAACAAAAAAAAAATCACTGTCTAGATTTGCAAAGCCTATTGAGATATACTCAAAAAGTCCATGTTGACCCAGGGGAACCTCTCTAACATTTTTCTGAATTTTATACACTGACATGCTTTTTTAGTTGTGTGTATTACTAAATTTGACAGCCTATAAATATATATTTAGCGTTTTCTGAAATTTCTACTTTCTATAGTTTATTTTGTAACCAAATTAAGACGTTTTAAATAACCACAGAAATAATGCAATATATTCTAAAGTTTATTTGAACCCTAGAACAAGAGCTTGTGTGCTATATAAAACTGTAATTTACAAGCAAATTGGATATGTCAAGCTGAGAGAACATTTTGGACAAGAACTGCTCGATAACTGATTCAAAAACTCAATGAGGTAGAAGGTAACCCTAACCTGTTATTATTATCACTTTAGTCATCCATGCCTCTAGGTGGCGATGTACAACCAGGGAGTCGACAAAAAGACAGCGGGACCCAAGGTGACGATGACTGTCTAGTGTTTTAGCTCTTTTTAACGCTGTGGAAATGTCACTGCTTTTCTCTTGATTCCCGTGTTTCTGAATTTACAGCCGGACATCTGTTTGAAGGTGGGTTATGAGATCTGTTCATGTGCGGCTGGCGACATTTTAAGCTAGTTCGAGAAGCGAACAACAATCTAGCTAACTTATTAGTGGAACTTGCAGGACTAGCTACAAGTTTGGGCTCGTATCTTAGATCAGTGACGGATCGCATGACTTTTATATTTCTACGACTTTCTGCAGCGGTACGGTGATTTGTAACTTCACGATTTCTGTCAGGATATGAATTATTTGTTATCTGTGCAGCAACTCGTCCTACCATAGTTGCGTGGGCATTTCTTTCATTCATACTTTTATTTCGCATCTGTAAAAGAACAATTCCTTGCCAATAACCTAGAATTTACAGCCTTTAGAAAGTGACCACCCTGCACCTTTTTTATTTTATATCTTTTTTTAGTTCGGTTGTTTCGTACTTGAGTTTATTGTGTATAAATGATGCTTGATCCTTTTCATAGCTAGACTACCATCAAGGTTTGGTATTTTGCTTAAATGTTTCTGTTGCTCACATTTTCCCATAATGGAGAGTTAATGGTTTATGACGAATTCTGTTAAATTATTTGCTATGAAAATAGATACTGAATGTCCATCTGCTCATTAAGAACCTGGTATAAGGACGATTAATTAACACTTTAAAGTAAATACAATCATACCGACAGACGTAAAGTTATATCAGTTCCAATATTAAGCTGTTATTGAAAAATCCGGTCAAGCTACTTTAGAATTTGTTTAAACATTTTTTTTTTTTAAGGAAAGCCAAGATGATTGCATCCAGTCACAGACTAGTAGAGACTCTTTTTTCCTTAACAGTTTTTGACTTGGCAGGTTGTTTTTCTTTCTTATACATGCTGTACTACATAGAATAGGTTAGAAATGTTGTGAAACAAAGGTATAGTTTTTTTAAAAGAATCAATACTAATATAAATTTTTAATTTTACATCCATTTTCTTTAAAACAGCCCCCATATTGGGTGTGTGATGGAGCCAACTGTACATCAGATTTGGAAGAGAGGCTTTCAAAATCTCCACAGATCATTTCTTCTTCATAGGAGACATCATTCAGGTCAGGTTGAACATGCCGACATCCCTGCCTCCAACCACTCCAGGCACATCAAGCCCAAGCTGCTGGTTTCTCGCCTGTATCAGCCTTCAAACCTGCGGGATGTGGGGCAGGACACCCGACTGATGGGGGAGATGACCTGTAAGAGCCAGAGGCTAATGCAGCAAGCAGGCCTCATCCATCCATCAAACCCAGGATGCTACTACTATCTTCCTGCTACTGTTCGTTCTATGGAAAAGCTGGTAGGTTTTTATTTTCAAGATGATAATTACCATCATCATGCTTTTAAAGGGCCTGTTCAAGGTTTCCAATACCACTCAAAAAGATATAAAATAGGATTAAAATTATGTTTTGGTAAAACCTTTTTAGGTTGATGACATCACCAGAAGTAAGGGAAACGGTTTTACATTTTTCTTTTATTAATATGCGAGCAGAGGGGAAACTTTTTTTTCAGCAGAATTAGATTTATTACACCTGTTTTGATTCTCATATATTTCTATTTCAGATTGATTGACTAATTAACAGGTGTTGCGTCTAAATAAAAGATCCAAATATTGCTATTATTTCTTAGAATAGAAAAGTATTATTTTACAAAATTTTAATATGACAATTTGGCTCTCTGACAATTTTTATTGAATCAAAATTGAAACTAAAGAAGTTGTTTGAATAAAAAACAAAGACTGTGAAAAATGAACCTTAAGAAACTTTCCTTCCCACAATCATTCATTTTGGTTGGAAATTTTGCTCAGAAAGTAAGAAAACTCAAGTTTTTTAACTTTTGTTTCTAGATCCTGTATTTTCTGTTTTTTCCTAATTGCAACTGCAGCAAAGCTAAAGGTGCCAGCAATTCAAGACGTTAAAAAGGAGAAATATTTCTATCTGTAAATATAAAGTTCTTTGTGTGATTCGTGATCCATGCGTCAAATTGGTATAAAAAAATGTGTTTTATATGCTGCTTATGTACACAATATAAAACTGAAGTGTTTAATCAACAGGTGAGGGTGATTGACCAGGAAATGCAGGGGATCGGTGGACAGAAGTTGGACATGCCAAGTTTGTGCTCAGCTGATCTCTGGAAAACCAGTGAGCGCTGGGATCTGATGGGAAAGGAGCTGTTCCGTTTGAAGGACCGCCATGGTGCAGACTATTGCTTGGGTCCAACACATGAAGAGGCCGTAACGACACTCGTCGCTCACCAGGCGACTCTCTCCTACAGACAGCTGCCTCTTCTTCTTTACCAAGTAAGCATTCAGTGCTTTGCTGTTTTGGATTGTTGCTGTTTTTTTGTTTACTTTTGGATTTCTATTTCCAAATACTAGATCACCCGCAAGTTCAGAGATGAACCAAAGCCGAGGTTCGGTCTCCTGCGTGGACGGGAGTTTTACATGAAGGACATGTACTCGTTTGACGCGAGTGAAGAAGCCGCTCATGAGACGTATGAATCCGTCTGCCAGGCATACACTCGGCTTTTTGCCAGATTGGGCCTCCGATGTGTTCAAGTTCAAGCAGATACTGGAAACATCGGTGGCACGCTCTCCCATGAGTTTCAGCTGCCTGCTGATATCGGAGAGGACCGGCTACTGGTCTGTGGGACCTGCTCCTTTGCTGCTAACATAGAGACTTTGTCTCCGGACAGAACGGACTGTCCAAAGTGCAGCACTGGCACACTGGTAGAGTCAAAGGGAATAGAAGTAGGTCACACGTTTTATCTGGGTAAAAAGTACTCTAATATATTCAAAGCCACTTTTAGTGATCACCAGAACAAGCCTTCTGTTGCTGAGATGGGCTGCTATGGTCTGGGAGTGACCCGCATCCTCGCTGCGGCCATCGAGGTGATGTCAACAGAGGAGGCAATCCGCTGGCCGGGGCTTATCGCCCCCTTCCAGGTTTGTGTTTTACCCCCAAAGAAGGGCAGCAGGGCGGACGAGGCAGCAGTCCTGGCGGAGGAGCTGGTTCACATGCTGGGCCAATCTCTTCCACGTTTGAGAGGGGAAGTTGTTTTCGACGATCGCACTCAGATGACCATCGGAAAGAGACTGAAGGATGCCGGCAGACTGGGATACCCATATGTAGTAGTTGTGGGGCAGGGGGCTCTGGAGGAAATTCCAAAGTTTGAGGTGATATGTCAGCAGACTGGTGAGACGCTGTTTCTCAGTAAAGATGGACTGCTAGATTTACTGGGAACAGTAGAGACTGTATAGAGAACAACTTTAAACTGGGATGAACAAAAAGTTTATTTCTTTTAGCTAAGTAGGTACTGGGATATTTGGATGTAACTGATTCATGATGTTACAGCAAATAAAGATTAAAAGTCGACAAGTGGTTCTCTTGTTTTAGTTCTTCTAACTTCGTATTTCCAGAAAAATGACAGAACATACAGTAAGTAGATTAGTGAGAGCAATAAACTACAGAGGGGTTCAAACCTTTTCGCCTTGTTAGCCAAAATTTAAGAGTTAAAAGTGCTTGAGAGCCACAAAGAATACTCTTTAGTCCGTTTTAATTAGAAATAAAAAAGTAAAGCTGTTTATGATTTTACCTAATGTAAATCAAACATGGGAAATGTTAATAAAATGACCAGAGGAGTCTGATTGCTGAAGAAAATGAATATCTAATTTATTTTAATCCATAAATGGAAACATTATCACAAATTCCTTAAGAAAAGACAGACATGAGCTTTCTACATTATTGTGGATGGTTATTTTTTTTAACTTTTGTTGAGAAAAGAATCTTGTGACTGTGCAGCAAGAACTAGAGCAACTTAAGAACTGGTGTGCTCATGTGCGGAGAACTTTAAGGCAGAGTTCGATTATAAAACAATGTTTTAGGCTATTTACTATCTTGCACACAACCGTGCAGCCCATTATCTGTGAAAAGGTGAATAATGACACAACTGCAGACAAGCCGTACAAAGCTGGCCAACCAAACTGACACATGAAACAAGGGAAAAGTAAAAAAAAAAAAGCAAGGAAAGAGGCAACTGGTAATTCTGAAGAAAATGCTTAAGGCAAGTTCCCAACTTGCAAAACCATCTGGGCACTTTAGCTTTGTCTATAGTCCACATTAGTCTTTTTTTGTTTTGTTTTTTTTACTGAATTTATTCTGGATTAAATATTAAACCTTAAATCAGTTATTCCTCAATTGGACTTTTTCAGCCTAAATCCTAACCATCTGTAAATTATGTATTATCATTTTTTTTTTTTTTCCCCCTCTTTTTTTTTGAGCTTTTTACGGCACTAGTGGCTCATTTTTCTGACAGGCTGACAGGAAAGGGGGTATGAGAGAGAGGGAGAGACATGCGGGAAAGGACCACAAGCCAGATTTGAACCTGGGTCGCCCGCGTCGAGGACTAAGGCCTCCATACATGGGTTGTGAGCACTAACCACTGCACCAGCTGCACACCATGTATTATCATCTTAATTATGCTTTTTTATTATTTTAAAACTTTTCAAATTTAAGGAAACTGCAACATTAATAGATTTTTTATCTATTAATGTCGCAGAGGTACAAAAAAGACCAGCAATAAAATGACCACAAACAACGTTTTTTTTTCTCCAAGGCCTACGGAATATTTCACTGGATTCTATCTATCAATACACAAAGCTAAAGAAGTGTTCAGAACAGATTTAGTGAATGAAAAGAGATCTTAGGTACGATTCTTGGAACTCTTCAGGGCTAAAATCTAGTTTCCTTTTGGGATTAATTAGATGTTTTCGATGAATTGAATTCACAATAACATTAGAAAGAACTTTTCTGCTTTCACAATTTCCTGATACCTGTGCAACGTCTCAACATGTAAAAGTTTTTTTTTTCACCTTCTGTTGCTGTTTCTTGTGAGAGCACAAGTGGTTTAATTTATTTGTTGATTTTTTTTTCAAGAATCAAAATTTCATAACAACCAACATGCAGAGTTTGACTAAAAGTTAAACTCTGCATGAGTTAAACTCATGCAGAGTTTAACTTTCTCCTTACAAAGCCGAGAGATGCTCTAATACGTTTTTATTTTCGTTTTTAGTTATTCTTTATTTCGAACAGGAAATAATAATGTCAAAGAAAACATACATATATGTATAAATACACGTTAAATTATAACCCATACTTGCATAATGTGTGTGTGTGTGTGTGTGCGCACAGGCATATGCATGTATGGCCACAATGGTATGCTATGGTTTTTAAAGACACTTTTTGAATTTAGTAATGATATTAACTACTGATTCTATTTAGTGAACTTCAAATATGTGATTTCGTTCTTCGCACACATCTCGACACATCTCTTATGCGTAAGTTAGTTACGCATCAGCGTTAGTTCTTACGGCGGAACTAACAATGTCGATATTAGGTTGCTGCACGGATGAAAGTAAACGTAGTACCACATGTACACATGTGTAAACAAGTCAGCTTTTCGGACGGGTGTTCCGTTTGCCTTGTCTAATCTTGTGTAGGGAAGATTCTTTTAAATCTAAAAACCTGTTTATTATTCTTTGAGTCAAAATGGCTTCAACGGATGCGCAGGATGACAGTGATGACGGTATGGACGCATTCATGGACAAATTCAAATCTCAAAGGTATAAAAATGCTTTCAGTGAAAACAATTGGGAAGAGGTAAGCCTGACACGCAGATCGTCCCATTGTTTGATACAAATGTATTTAATATACCTATTTGTTTAAGATTTTTATTTGATGTGCAGGAGTTCAATAAAGTACCCATGTTTATGAAAACTGCCCCCGAGGAGATCGACCCTAAAAAACACCCCGAATTAGCCTGTCTTCAATCTATAATCCACGACGAGGACAGAACTCCAGAAGGTGAATAGAACCCTAGTTTTTGACCACACACAGCAAGTTGTCATACCCATATTTTGTTAAAAGGTGTGAAGTTTTTATTGCTTTTTTCTTTTTAAGAGCAAGCAAAGAGCCTGAAAGATGAAGGGAATTCATATTTCAAGGAGAAGAACTACAAATATGCCGTGGTGGCCTATACAGCAGCTTTGAAAAAGAAATGTGGAGACCAGGAGCTCGACGCCGTGTTATTGACAAACCGAGCAGCTTCACACTTCTATCTGGGTAAAAACATGAACAAATATTTTCTTAAGTTGGAAATGTTATTCAGCTCCAATCAGAAATCACAGCCAACCCCCTTTGAATCAAGAACTGAGTTTATTGGCTTCATTTATTGTAGATTTTCTTGAATCCACACAAGCTATCCTAGTAAGTATATAATTAGGTAATAACTGATTTCATATATGTTGTTGCATAGAACCCAAACTTTACATATAAGGCACAGTGCAGTCAGGCAGTCACCCTTCTCTGACACAGACTCATCCATCAGATTCCAGATGGAGAGTCATGATCGTCACTCCACTGCTCTGGAGTCCAGTGGCGGCATGCCTTACGTCACTGCATCTGACCCTTTGCATTGCACTTGGTGATATATGGCTTGGATGCAGCTGCGTTTCTTTTATGTACCGTACTTTGAATTGTTTTGCCACTGAATTTTGCTGTATAAATAAAGCTGCATTGCCTTATTATTGTAAGTAAAGAAAAAAAGAACGCAAGTGGCATCATTTGTCCACTTGGCAAAAAACCCAAGTCATATAAATACCTTAAAGCCTAGAATGAAAATAGACATTTACAATTTGCAATTAAAATCAAACTCTTAGGATTTCTTAAGAAACACACTTATTTCCCACAGGTAACATGCGGTCTGCACTAAATGATGCTGCTGCAGCAAAGAAGATCAAACCAGACCACCTGAAAGCCTTGATAAGAGGTGTGTGGCACATCGTGTGATCTGTTAACTGTCCATGTCGTTAAGGCATGCAGTTATGAATTGAGTTTTTGCTACATGTGGATTATAACAACAGTTCATAGAATAGAATATCACCGTTTTGTGGGTCCTGCAGGTGCTCAGTGCTGCTTGGAGCTGCGTAACTTTTCGGGTGCCATCCAGTGGTGTGATGAGGGGCTAAAATCCCACCCTACTGACAACAAGCTGAGGGAGCTGAGGGCAACTGCAGATAAGCATAAAGTAATTTAAGAGATCAGCTGTTTGTGTTGCTTTCTGTGACGGGTGCAATAAATTAAAGCTGTGTTGTTTTTTATTTGTGGTGTCTCAGAGGGCAGCAGAGAGAGATGCCAGGAAAGCCAAGGCAAAAGAAAAGAAACTGCATGGAGAGAAAGAGGCCCTTCTCAGTGCTATAAAGGTAAGCATATTTAAAAGGTACATAACTAAAGTTTTAACCCAGAAACATAAAAAAAGAAATTATGCCCTTAAACATTAAGTCAGTTCAGTCCAATTGTACAGTTTTGACTTCCTTCCTCACACTACAAGCTGATGATCAAAAATATAGCTCAGTTTGTTGTTTAAATCCAACTATCTTTTCCATTTAGAGCCAGGTGCACCTTCTGTGATGGGAAAGAAGCAGTTGGGAAACTGCATTATCTTTACATCTAGGCTTCTGTGTATCTTTTCATTCTCTTCCCTGAACCCCGTCACCTGCATGATGAAAATCATGCTTCTTTTCGACGTATAAAAAGTCTTTGTTCCTGCACATACTAAGCAAATTACAGGAATATTTAGCCTTTGACTAAAATTAAATTACCAGTGTGCTTTAGGGTTTTACAAGTCCTGTTATGAATTATAAAGATGATTCTTTACACTGCACAGGATCGAGGCATAAAGCTTTTCCAGGCCATGAGGTGGCGCCCTGAGGGTTCAGACAGTGAAGGTGAGGATGAACGCCCCTCAGCAGGAATAACACAGCTGAGCCTGGACAGCTTGAGCTCTCTGGAGGTTACAGGGGCTCAGGTCTTTCTGGACGAGCAGGGCTCTTTGCATTGGCCAGTTCTCTTTCTCTACCCGGAGCATCAACAAAGTGACTTCATCTCAGCCTTTTGTGAGAATAACAGGTAAACCCCTCGTGTCTTTCCTGAACTCCTTTTTTAAGCAGAGATTTATAATATATCTATTATTCACATCGATTTACACCTAATAAAATAACATGAAATAAGACATTTTCAGTTTACGTTTTTATATCCACATTTTTTGCTGTTACAACCATAAACTTATCTTTCTTTGGGAATTTTATGTAATACAGCAATGCATAGTCGTTTGAAATGGCTAAGTGGAAGCAAAATGACTAAAGAATGTGGCTTGGACCCCCTTCAGTTAATACTTCTGCTGCAGTCTGGGGCTTTGGTACTTTGGCCTTTTTCAGTTTTACGTATGTAGAGAGCATTTTTTTCTTACCCCAACAAATATGAACCTTCGTGTGTTGAAGTAAAAGTGGAAACAGAGAACTAACAGCACAGAGCTTTTTAATTTTCTGTGGTTTACATTTCAAAATTTGAGGTATTGGAAGGTTTTAATGCACAAACCAACAACTTTAATCACCACACGGGGGCGCTGTTTTACCATCTTTTGCATTTATCCTCTTTTTTTGATGCGACCATTAAATAAAAATATATTTAACATTAATAACAATCAATCTTTTTTTTTTTTTACCTTTTTTTCCCTTTCTGGAATAGTTTTAGAGATCACCTGTCTGTCATGTTTGGGGAGGAACTTCCACCTTGGGACACAGACAGAAAATACCACCCGCAAAATTTGCAGGTTTGTACCTCTGTGGCCTCTGTGTGAAGAATCAGGGATTAATGTGTTATTTAAAAGTTTTTCTTTAAATGTTTTTTTTTTTCCTTAAACATTTCTGTTTGTGTACAATATGAACCAAGTTAGCAGATAATAATGTAATATATACATTATAATATATATAATATCAATACTGGTTTAAAAACGTTACTTTAGGATTTCTACTTACGTAATCAAAAGTTAATTCCCTTTAATGCACAATCTGACTTTTTCTTCCAGCTCTACTTTGAAGATCAGGAGAAAGAGACTCTCTACCAAGTTGATCCTGATATTTCACTTTTAGAAATTTTGCAGCATAAAAGGTACTTTTTGAAAACAGTGTATGATGGCAAAATGAGATTTGAGAGAACAATACTTTTTTTCCATTATCAGACAGGTCTTATTTACCTATAGATAAATCTGACATGTTTCCAAATGTTTTTTTTTAAGTTTTCCATATTTAATACACAAAGACAGACGACAACAACACACATAGAATAAAAAAAATGTGTAACAAAAACATGTATTAAATAAAAAAAGCAAACTGGGCCTCACACTGCTGCACATGATGTTTTGTTAGTCAACAATAAACGATGGCATGTTGAATAGCAGCTTTGGGAAAGTTCAATGTTTTCCTAAGTAGTCAGTAGTGTGATGCATACTTGACATGTTTCAACAGTAAGTCCATAGACTTGACCGACTTGACAGACTTGGCCGAATGCTTGTCATGGCGTTTCTCCATTGTCCAAGTATAATTGTACAGTCTCAGTCAGCAGATCTACCTAACTATGTCTGAGTTTGAGTCTCACTGCTGTCTACACAATCTGTTGCAGGTATGTGATAGCACATCCCACGAGACTGGTGGGGTGAAAGTAATCAGCATTGCTCATGTAATATTCACAAATTGCCCTGCAGTCTGTGATTAATTAGTTAGCATACAGTCATGGTTTAACTACACTTTATAGCAACTTTATTATAATTCATTATTAACAGTCAATTGTCAAAATGTAAAT
>JAUZNJ010073211.1:0-21813 GCA_034780135.1 Jordanella pulchra | reverse complement strand
TCCACATTTATTATTTTCTTAAGCACAAACCCCCGGTATACAGTGAATAGGAAGTGATGCTGAAAATTACTTTTGAATATATATTAAACCCCTTTATTCTGATACCTTACGATTAAAGTCACCCAATTAAAAGAATGAGGTCATTTATGTGCAGTGTTTAGAAAGATGGAAAGAAGACTGTATATTTTTATAAATGGCTTGGAAAAAGGTTGCGTCCACACAAGTATATACAGCACCAGTGAAGGTGACGTACTAATTATACTGGGCCCTTTGTTTGCATGAAAGCAAACTTCTTAATTAGTAAAAACCTAGCACAGCCTTTTCAGGGAAAAAAAAATGCAAAAAATTATCAAAAATGTTATTTTGCTTTCAGTGCTGTGATGGAGAAACAAAATACAGAAGTAATTTTTATATGCAGAAATTAGCACTTAACTCACAGAATTCACATCATTACTTCTACAGTTAATTTCCCTTTGGGATTAGTAAAGTATTTTTGAGATGCACTAAATTTGAATTAAATAATATACCAGTCTGCACAGTTTTCTCCTTTGCCTCAAAACAACTCTAGAAAGTAACAGATGACACTTTGAAACAGGATTTAGTAAAACAGAACAAGCTACAAAACAAAGGGTTGCTTTTATTTTACTGGGGTATTAATGAAAAACGCCACAGAATTACACTAAAGCCTCTGGCAAAAAATACACGCAGAGAGCTAATGCAAGGTAAACAAATCAACATGGCAGAGTAGAAGCACATGCAGGGTACTGGGGTAGGTTTTATATAGAAAGTTATTATGGAAAAAAAAAGATGTCGTTCACATGTACACACTGGAACATGAAACTCTGCGACCCAGTTTCAAAAATGATCTTTTATCCTCTCCAAATACGCTGGCTCCATTTGGACACACAGCTTGAAAGACTAAATATCTTTGCGGTTAAATCTAACCAAACCTAACCACAGAGATATTGCAGTTAGATATTGCAGCAGACAAATAATGTTGGGATGATATGGCACAAAAACAATCCTATTAACACTTGGTGATCCATCCAAACTGACAGGCCACCAGTCAGAGCTTTGATTAGAGCTGTCAGAAGGCTCATGGTATCTCTGGTGGAGCTGCATACATCCATGGCTCAAGTAGAAGTTGCTAAGACACGAATTAGTTGTTTGACCTGGTCAGGCAGACTGACTCAAAGTATAGACAGGAAATCAGTCTAGAGAGAAGCGGTTAGAGCCCGATTCTAAAGGCAGGACCGGGGGGGGGGGGGTAACAGTGTCAGTGGAAACAGGTAAGAACCAGTCAGATAAGTGCGGGTGCTGTGTAAAAACATCATTGATAAAAAGCAAAGCTCTTAAAGCAGCCGGTTGTTACAATTCTATTTGTCCCACTTGTTAAAAAAGGCATTGAAAATGTTGCTCAGTCTCGACTGTCATGGTAACAGAAAAGCAATAATGCACTATAAGTAATCTTGATGCAAGCATAAACTCCCTCCTTTGCTGTGATTGGTCCAGTCTGAGCCTTACCAGACTGTATTAGTCTAAGTCAGTCAGTCAGGCCAAACTGTTAGTTGTTCTCTATGGTCTCTATTGAAGAGTTTCAAAAAGAAAGTCACTTTTAAAATAAAGATATACAAGTCATGTAGGAAATATTCCCTCTAAGCTATGCGCTTGCATAATTGAGCATTGCTACCGCATTCTTGATGCACAAAAAAAAAGAAGTGCATAAAAAAACTCCAACATAAACTGTAAACCAATTAGACCAATAACCAACCAACCAATAACCAATATTTATTTTCAGTATAATTCTGAATCGATGTATCATTCATTTTTTAACTTAAAACGTACAAGGATATTACAAGTAAAGTTGTATTAAATATGTAAAGTGTGCTGAACAAAAATTATATGGTGTAAAAGGATATGGTGTAAAATTAACATACACCACCCTAAACCATTGTGAATCATGTTATGAGAAAGCTGATCTTTAATAGGGACAAAGAAGCTGCTAAGAGTGATGAGATGCATCAAGCTAAATCAGGGAAATACTGGAACAGAACTCCTATTGTCAGCTGCTGGTGTCCTGCAACTTTGAATTGTGGCCCTGGTGAAATAATCTCCCTTGCTCTACCGTGTCCTTTTAATAATCTATAATTATCAATTCTTCTGTCGTTAAGTAGAAACACATATAAAAGTTGGAAGGACACAAGTTTCTAAGGACAAACATTCAGAGCCCCTTTTTTAAAAGTAACTAAAGACATAAGGTCTTACAAAAGGTTGGTTTCTTCGAAGTACCGGTTGAAGAAGCCTTAATGCAAATGCTTCCCACCAAAACTTTTAGATTTTATTACCGAAAAAGATTAAATACATGTAACATTTCCCTTCTAGTTTGTAATTATGCAAAACTCTGTCTTAGTCAATTATCTCTTAATTAAGTGCTGTTCCAACATGACAGATGGTGATATATATATATTTCCACAAACATTTAAATTTGCCTTAAAATACTGTCAAATTACAGGTCGTTCCCTGCCGCTTTCCACTTTCACTCCATGTCAGTCTAAACGACAATCTCTGTGGCAGAACTGTAATTTTTCAGCGGACAAAAATGGAGGCAACTATCTGCCACAGCAGCGGAGATTAGAAGATTAAATATTCAACCACAGGTCATAAATCACCCCCCCCCCCATTGTATCAAGAGAATTGTGTCACCTTCCTCTGGCCCAGTTGGGCTGAGGGCAAGATTGACTTTACGTTTTGTTTTCGTACAAAGTGTGAGGTTAGGAGAGTACTTTATTATAGTATTGATGCTGTAATGGCAGCACCTACAGAGAATTCATTCAATAACATGAACATGCAAGACACACCGGAGGTCAGTCCGATTCTTTTGGGGTAAGGAAATTAGTGCTCAATTGATGGATAATTCAATGGTAATTTGCCACTTAAACCTACAAAAATAAAAAAAAAAAACAGTTAATTCCTGCTCTGGGTCCTTACATGTATTTGTAATAGCACATTTATTTTGGGGCTTTTTTATGAGTCAAGATTGAGGTTATTGACAGTTCGAAGCTGATGGTTATATTTATTTCCACAACTTTGAAGCCAGCATGTTTTGAAGTTCTTATTTCTTTGTGTCACTCCTTTATAAACAGCCTCTTGAGCTGGAGTATGAAGCTATAATATCATATCTCAGTCTCCACTTATACTTTCTTTGCTCATGTTTCCCATCCCTTTACCTACACTCTTTGTCCCCTTCACCTCTTGTTCTTTCTCTCCTGTTGCAGTTGCTGGCTTCGCCTGGACACGTACTTCATCTGGAGTTTCATAGGACCTGCAACCTTGATAATTATGGTAAGCTACAGTGCCTTCTTCTAATAACAGCCACCTCCTCCCCCTTTTCCCTTCTGCTCATTAACCCTACTTAGCCTGCGGGTCGCTGCTTAAATGGTCCACAGAGATCCCCCTTTTCCTGGTTCCTCCGTTGAGCACACATGGCACCGTGAGGCACAAAGGCATTGAGAAAAATGAATGAGGGGCTTAGAGGATATATATTGCAGCTTGTCAAGGCGCTGCGGTCATTGGCTAAAACAATTTTGGAGGGAAGCTAAGAGAAACGTTATGGAGCTGGAGAGTTGAAGAGAGAACGAACTCTGCTCTTTACGCAGTGTTGGAGTAATCCACACAGCGATTATGATTGATTTTGTTCCCGTTCCAACTCCTCTTCCTCTACCCTCTCTCCATCTTCAGCCACATAGTTAGTGAGTTGTTGCACATACACTGCAAGGAGGACAAACAGTCTTTTTGGAATAGAATAGACAAGAAATAGCTTTATTTTCTCGCTGTGTGGAAATTCTATGGAACAATGGTTTAAGAAAACGACAAAACAAAGACTAACACAAAACATTAAATAACATGAAAAAAATAAAGTGTCAAATATAAAGTGGTGCAGCAGGAAAAAAAGATACCATCTTACAGTATCTCAGATAAAAAAATATTTTGCACTTATCAATATTATAAAATGCATGAATTAAAAGAAAAAGGAATTGTTGAATTTAGAGTTATTGAAAAAGAAAAAAAAAACAGCATTAATGTTTGTTGTCCTTAGAATCAGTGAGAAACAAATTCAATGGATTACAAACTGTGCAAATAACTCTTCATCAGATAAGAACCCATCAAACCAGTAGCATATTTGTAAACACTTCTTGGCCCTGTTGGGAGCAGCAAAGATCAGAGTCTAACAACAGCTGCGAAGAAGGGTCTGCGAAAGCGTTCCTTTGTGCATGCATGATGCAACAGTCTGGAACTGTTAAGCTTTTCAGAAGTAGAACAGAAATAGCATTCAATTATCAAGCTGCTTTGAATAGCAATACAGTTGGTTATCAGGCTATTATTATCAAACGGTTTCATTATTTTGTATTTCAATACTATTAGAACTCGGATACAGTTTCTCAGGAAATCAAAATGTTACATAAGGCTGATTTTAGTTAAGATAAGTCAGCATACTGGGAACTGTACTCTGCGTGTTCAATCAACACTGGGTCGGACTCTTAATGCAATTAGCCTGTGGTTGTTCGGAGATATTAGGGAGGTCCTTCCTGCTTTTGTGATGGACTTCACCTCATCTGCATAGGTAGGCCAGGTGTCCCTCATCTTTATTATTAGAATACTGTTCAGACTTTTAGAGGGGACAAAAACCTGAAGGTAACAAGATCTATAGTTCCAGTTGCTCTAATTGAATAAAAAATTGTAGCTGCAAAAGCTACTTAACTCATAGAAGGAAAATATAATTTTCTAGTTTCATAAATATATGTATACTTTTATCTAAATTGTAAAAATAAGAGAGAGAGAAAAGAAAAAAAACAATTGGGAAGAAAGAAAACTTCTTAAGGAAGGAGAGTCCAACTCTGTCTCTTCCCAATAAATAGGAATTAAAGAAAACTAAGAAAAAAAGCACATTATGTAATGCCAAGGAAAAAAGATTGAAAATGGAGTAAATGTTACAAGTATGTCATTCTGTTAAAATAAAATCAAAAACGCAGATAAAACTAACCGACAGATAAAAAGAAACAGTTTAAATGTATCCTACTGTTTTTTTTGCTAAATCATAAAAAAAGAACCAAGTTTTTTTTTCTCCATCATATTTGTTTAACATTTTCAAGAGACATTTTTAAGGAGTCTATAAACACGTTTAAGTCTGCAGCCAAAAGCTAAAAACACCTTCTATATCGTTCTTGAAGTCACGTTTAAACCCATTAATTGGTGTTTTAATGTGAAGAAAATAATAAAATTTGATCTGTATCTCTGGTAGTAAAAAAGAGATAAAAATGCTGATCCAATCGGTATTCACAGATCTCTCTGGCCAGCAATTACTATGTTTTTTCCCATCATGCACCATTTTTGAGTTATCACTTATGTTGCTTTCTTTATCCCATCACTTACCCCTTCTGCTGCCCCACCTCTGATTAACAAACACAAACTGCTATGGATGCAGTTTAGGATTTAATCCCAGCCTTTAAGTATCAGAGTAATGGTTTTGTTACGTCTTGCATCATAGGTGCTGAATGTCACCTGTTTACAAGAGGAAAAGATGTTCCATCACACTAATTGCTGTAATTTCCGAGGAGTCATTTTAAATCACGCTGTGACCAGAATTGGCTCATTTTCTATTTGTTGGGATCACAATCTGAAAAAGGAAGATGAACGAGCTACACTATAGTCAGTATGTTTATTTATTTTTTATTTTTTTATTTCTTTATATAAAAAGAAAACAGTATTCTTGTGCGAAAATTAAGCATGAGTATAATTCACTGGTCCCTAAGCTGTCTGTTTTCCTCCATGGAGGCCCTCAGGAGATTTTGCACTCTGTTTGGGAAAGTGGAAAACCAAGTCTGGTTACAATGTTCCGTCTTTGTGTTACAAAGTGCCCCAATTTAAAATGAATGGGAGTGGGACATGAAATGAACTTGCTTCACTCTCTGTTTCTTCTTCTCTCTCTGTTTTTCCTCTTCCAGCTCAATGTGATCTTCTTGGGCATCGCTCTCTACAAGATGTTCCACCATACAGCCATTCTGAAACCAGACTCTGGTTGCCTGGACAACATCAAGTAAGAGCACTCTGATTGCCCAGATATCCATTAAAGTCAACCGAGAAATAGCACCTTTTTCGTGCGCCTTTGTTGTTGATTGAAAAAAGACTTCGATGTGAAGGCTGGGAGCTTGCTCCCACTAAACTCTGCCTTTCACAGCTGAATTGTGTTGAGCCTGAGCTGACATTCGTTGATTTTCAATGAACTTTTTAGATCCAAACGCAAGTTTTCAAGTTGAAACTCCTTTGTCTTGTTTCCCTCCGAGCGCTCCTACTCAGCCTGGAAAATCATGGGATTTTACATGGGTCAAACAAAATAAGAGTTCTCGAAAATATTTCTAGACTTTATTCCTTCTCCTACTGTCTATTGTCCTATTTAACATTAAGACTGAATGACTATGGGATACGCACACTGTAAAAGTCTCTGATATACTCATGAAAAATGTCTTAGAACCTGGTCTTATCGTTCCTTTATGTTTCCAAAACCATTATTAAAAGCACTTAGGTTGAAAACACAAAGCCTGAGGGTTCGGGGAGCCTTAATATGCGGAGATAAGCAGCTCTTATTATGTTTAAAGGTTATGTCAGTCCAGGTTAAAATCAAACAGGTATTTTGCTGCATCTCTATCATTATCTAAATAGGATGCAATTGTATGCTTGGGGAAAGAGGCTAAGCTGTTGGATTGTAGACAGTGTAACAGCGGTAACCTGGTGTTATCTAGGTGTTAATGTGCAGCTGATTAAGAGAAAACATTAGTAGGAAAATGAAAAATTTGAGTACTTACAATGCATTTACAACACAAAATGGAATAAGGTAGGGTTCTGTGAGTTTAAAAAACTTTAAAGGATCTGCAAGAAAAATAGTTGCAATAGCATGATGCAGCATTTTCTGGGCAGGGTTTTTTTTCAGCCGATGGCTATAATGTTGTTTTGCTGTCTTTATGTTCTGATGGATGCTGGCTCTATGTTTTATGTAGGTTTGCTTCACATTTAGGCACATTAGTGTGCCTTTTGCCAGGTATTCTGGCTTTATTTTTGCAGTCTCACATTACTATGAGAGTCTCTGTAAAGGGACCCCTCTCTACCATGAATTATTTTGTTTCGCATGCTTTCGTAAAAACAAAAACAAAAAAATGCAAAAAAAAAGTCAACAGCTACTTTGATATAAACTTTCTAATCCTAGATCACAGTAATGTTAGCGGAACAACAAAAATTAATGCAGTAATACTGCAGTTAGAGTTTAGGTAAAGTTTAAAATATAATCATCATGGGTGTAAATATTTATCTAAATAAGTAACAGAAATCTTCCATCAACTATGAAAACAAGAATTTGGTGCAAAATTACCAGTGGTGCGTTCTAACATTGTATGATGCTCCCACCATGGATTATTAAAATCCAAAGCTCCACTTTATCTCTTCCAAACATACTTCTCACATTTTTCTGTCTTCATCTCTAAAGGCTTTTCTTTCAGGAGTAGAGAAGCGGTTTGGTTTTTATATGTAGGCGACCACACATTCATTTTGAGGAGAAAATGTCTTTCTTCATTTCTCACCCTGTCAGTCTGTGGAAATTTAAAACAACCACAATGACACTGGTGTTTTATAGGTTTCAAGTTTATGGAAGACTCAAACCGTTTTATTCTTGGGGTAACAGTGCTGTCTCAGTCCAGACCTTGGAAACCTGGTGACACATTTGTATCATTTGAACTTTATTGCGTTTAACATAAATTGGTGATGCTACCAGCTACCCAACTCGTGTGGATGTACAAGATGCTTCTTAGATGCTTAGTACATTTGCCAGATTGCCTACTTTTCAGAGTATTGGTTAATTTGAAATTTCCAAAGAGAACCTAAAAGGCCACTTTTTGATCAACCTCAGAACCATCAATCACTATTCAGAGAGATGCGTATACTTTGGGGCCTTTGTGTATTACTTGACCCTTTATGCATCAGTGATATAATACAGAAATTGTCAGGGAGCTGGTTGTGGTGGAGGTTGTGAGGCAGAGGCAGGAACCAGGATGCGGTGTAAATGAAGGTTTTAATGATGAAAATAATCCAAACTGTACAGCAACTGAAAATCCTCAGATCACGCAGCACGGCTTAACTGAATCCAGGGTGAAACACCGGTAGCGCTGGACATACGAGAGGCAGGCAAAAAACTCTGACAAACTCTGACAATCACAGACGGTCACAGACTAGGACCCGACAACCAACAGAAGGATTTAAATACTCAGGGAGGTAATCAGGTAAACAAGACACACCTGGGGGTAATCAAGGGAGGACAGGACGACACAGAGAGCACAGAGACAACTGGAAGCTCAAAAATGAAACAAAAAAAACTATGGATCATGACAGAAATCATATGTTGACTTATGTAATCTTTTTTTTAGTTTTATCTTCCAGTTTGATCATTAATGTTTTTTGTCTAATCAAAGTTTTAAAACTTATCAGTTAAAATAAAAAAAATTGAAAGCCCAGGATTAAAAAAAGGGTTATAATAAGTGCAAATAAGCATAAAGGGTGCATTTGAGTACCCAATCTGGACTTATGATGTGTTCTTTAGATAAAATAAAAGAGCATTTCACAACATTGCACCCACATAGTTATCTGGTCTGTTGGCATTAAAGCACCTCAGGAAAACTGCACTGAAGCTGCGACACTTTGCCACATGGTAAAGTCAAACTAGATTTGACCCCTGCAGTGACTATTAAGGAAAGAGTCAAGACCGGTTCTTTCCTGATCAAGGCGTAGGCTGAATGTTTAGAATTTTAAAAAATGTATATATTTCATGTGTTTTCTTTACCTCCTATTCAAACTCTTCATGCTTTTAGCATATATTCAAGCAAATGTAATAATTTTCAAAACCAAGGACATGTTCGGTGGTGAGACAGCAGGTGTGTTCTCAGTGAAAGCAAGACTGCAGGTGGATGTTTGCTTTTTTTAAAGCAATGGATCAAGAGTGGCAATATTCAAAAAAAACCTAATGTCATGGTGTTGTAATCATTCTCACTGTAAGATTTCACAGACATCTCAATAACACTGTATTTAGTCTGAGATGATGGGATCCACTGTTGCTCTGATCACAAATGTTTTTAAATTACATGCAGTGCGATAACCGTCTGCGGGTAAAGATCAAAGGGAGTTATGTTATGTTTTGTTTGTTTTTTTTTTGACAAAACTGCAAAGCCTGGGACCAGCCCGGTTGGAATTTTGGGGGGCCAGACAAAAGGAGACCAAGAGCGAAGCATGCAGATCTGAGATTGAAAAAAAGACTGGAAAAAAATAGGTTGAGACTTCCATCCCTGGTGACTATACGATGCAATACTTAAACTACACTAGTCTATTGTGTACTCTAGTGTTCATCTCGTGAATTTCTCTCACTCTCTGCCCTACGCTGTACTATAATCTAGCCGTTCTATACATGCTGCATTAAAACTATACGGGAAGTTTCCATCAGTACTTTTGATACAAGAAACATAAAACAACAGATTCTGCAACATTTTAGCGCTTAAAGTAAGACAAGCACTGTAAATGCAGTCAGTTTTAAAAAATCCCTTCTGTTCTGCAGGTTAAACACATTCAAACCACAAACCTTCTCAATCTGTACACAGATGTGTTGCTCAGTTAAAAAAAATACAAATAAAAATGGAAATGGAAGGTTTACAATATTTAGCAAATTTTCTGAATAAATAAATAAATTTAGACATGACTATTTTTCAGTTAATAAAAGAATACATTCAGCTTTTGATTGTTAAAGTACAGGTAATTTATAAAATTAACATTGAAATGCAAGGTTAGTTTTTTACAATTAAGTTATTTCATTATCACTTATAATCAGTATTCATTTAATGATTTAATGGATTCTGTGTCACATTGAATCATTGAATACTTTAACCTGTCATTACGACTCATCAAATAGAGCCAAACAAGCATTTAATCAGCACAGAAACTTAGCTCATAAGTACAGGAAATATATAACTATATGCAGCAAAAAGCCAAGACATAAAGATCATAATGTTTCTAGATAAACTTGTCATATAAAGATTTTTGGTTGATAATACATTTCACTAATAATTTTATATCAATCGTTTTTTGCGTGTGTGTCTAATCCTAATTAACAAATGCATTTGAGTAATTATTGAACGATTTGTTGAACTGAGGCCCCTTTTGGACTTTCATACATCTACACAAAATTCCCTTCTTCATATTGTGGGCAATACACTGTTAAGTTTATTTTACCAAAGAAAATATTGACAGTCTCTTTTTTCATTGTCCTGTGATTTATAACTCTACACCCTCCTAAATGTAACAAGCTACTGACCCCCTGACTCCAAGTTGTACTGATTTCAAAGGAGTGACCAATGCTTTATGTGGCCACTAAGAAACTGGTTGTTTGTACACAGCTCTGTGTCAGTGTTCATTCATCTTAGCTCTGTTTTTGGGATATTACTGAACCCACAACTGCACTAACATGTTCATAACACTGGTCTGAATGTCACTGGCTGTATATATATTCTTAAAGCCAGTATTTAACATAACATAATTTTTTCATTTTAATTCTACAATACTCATAAACAACTTCTACACGTCACACTTACAGAAATGTTTTCACCTTATCTTTCTTTTGCATGGCGATTAGGACTGGTTTGATTAAATCCAACTGCCAGCATTGGCTAATTTTTATAATGTGTGTCGTTTTCGTTTCATCTGTCTGCTGTTTGATTCCTCCTTATTGATGGATTATTGGATGTCGAGTTGTTTGTTCTGATTTCATCATACTGATTTCTTTTTATTTGACATGTATTTTATCTCATTTAATGTTTTTATTTTTACCCTCTTTTTTTACTGTTTTTTGATTCACTATTACAGTTCAACCTTCTATTTATGTTTGTTTATCTTTAATGTTTTTTTTGTGTTCTTCATTTCACTTTTCTTTTCCCTCCTCATTTAAGCTACCGTTACTATGATGGATGTATTATTGTAGAGTGGCACTGGTAAGATATGACATTTCTTAGCATAGTATAGAATTGATTTGTGATTTTCTTTTTTCCTTCTTTTTCCTTCATAGTTAGACCATCATCGTGTTTTTCTATTGCAACTTAGATCTGGTGATTAATTCCAAACATGAACTAATAAAATATATCAAAAGATGCACTGTGATAACTTTCAAATTTCCAATTTTATTGTAATATACATATCTAGCACTATAAAAGTGAAAGAAAAAAAAGATCTATGTAGGGAAAAAGTCTAAACCCTGTAATAAGATAGTAAAGACATGTTTCTAAATTTAAGATTAACCTAGTCTGAGTAAAGAGAAGATATCCTGATTAAGCCTATTTGGCTTTATGATATTCAGCAATTTCGGTTTGAGAAGATGTTATATCAATTAGGTAACATAACTTGAAATACTGCGATTATTAAGAAATATTTGATAAAAAAAACAATACTGTTTCTGCTGGAAAATAAGTTTCAGTATGGCACAGACCAAGTCAATACATGATAGGATTTTACAGAGACATCAAGATGTGTCCTCACAGTACCCTTATTTAGCAAAAACAAAATGTGTGTGTGTGCATAAAATATGGAAATAGATGTAACACTGCAGACTTAAATGTTCGTTGATGTATATCAAAATAACATGTAAAATCATCAGGTAAGGTCCAGTTATAAGCTATTTTTATGTTTAACCTTTAAAATCTAAATTTACCTTCAATCATACTTACAGACAAGCATATAAAACCAGAGCCCAAGGTGAAAATTGCACACCAATATGGACTCCTTTGTAAAGAGTTTTAAACAAATAACAGTCCAAATGTACAGTTTTACTTTGGCAGATATACATTTTGTGACCACACTCATTATGTCTTGTAGGCAGTTTACAGATACAGCCTGTTTATAGAAACTTTACAGCATCTCTCTTAAGAAAATCCATAGGATGTTGCTTTAATTAAGGCCATATTCCTTGAGTGTATCAACAAATGCAAATATATCTTTCTTATGGTGAAAACAGAAATATTGCTCAGGCTCATATGCTCTGTTTTCTTCCAGAGGTTTAATTAATAACTTCTTAGAAATAACACATACAAACAAAGAAAATGATATTCCCATCTATAGTCTGTTAACATAACTTGGATAGTAATTTATGGGAAGAGGTGTCTGTAAGCTTGATTATATTAACTCATATTTTTAGGATTGTATTTCCAGTATTGCATTTGAAAAAGAAAGTATAAGGATTTTAGAGGTTTAACAATAAACAAAAAAATCTCATATTCTTAAGCAACAGCAAAAAACCCCAAAACAAACACACACATACAGAAAAACCATATACTAAGAGTAATGCCTAGAATATAACTAACTTTTGTAGGATTAATGATGCTGGTAATCCTGTAGGGATAAAAGACAAAACTTCTTAAAATATTTTTTTTACTTAGTTCCACAAGGTTTTCTGCCAAACACCTCTTGAAACTATTTAGATTTCATTTAATATATCTAGAAAAATTCATTTCATATGCTTCTAAAAGTCATGCAGGTTCTTCATCTCCTGTCTCCGTTCTAAGTGACCTCTTTTTTCTGTCGTCCAATGCCCTTAAAAACAAAGCAGCCACGAGCGAAAAGAAGATATTTTGGGTCCTTTCGGGCCCCCAGCATGTGTTTTCCAGTGCAATCTGAGGGCAGTCTTCTTGATGAAGTACCTCCCCCACCAGGTCATTAAGGCAGCCCTGGGAAAATTATGTTTAATGTTTGAGCCCCTGAATTCATAAATCATTTTTTTTTTTGCTTTACACCTGGCCTAGTTATAATGGTGGTAAATGCAAATGCCTGCCAGTTTTTTATGAGAGCAGTAAGATTCTCAACTTCTATGAACTGAGATAATTCAATTAATAATCTTTCAATTTCAGACATTGTCCATCCAATCCTTTTGATCCTAATATTTTCATTGTATCCTTTGTGTGTTTTTCTCTATGTCCTATTTTGTAAATTGCATTTACAGCCTCACATATTACAGCATCTCATTCTCTTTGTTTTGATTTATTTATGTTTTTATTCTTCTGTGTTTGTCACGTTGCTCAGCTATCAGGATTATGCACCTGAAATCAAGTAAGACAAAAACCTGAAAGGACCCTTTTTTCCCATGATATCCTCCCCTTAATTTCATCCTCCATATGAAACAAAATCTAAACCAAGCATCCATCTGACTCGCTCTTTCAATCATTAATGTGATTAATTGGGGGGCAGCCAGTCATGCTAAAGGCACATTAGTTAGCCCACAATGCTCCTGCCTTAGAAACACTGTGCATTCAGATGTGACAACCAAGATAATAATGAACTGGTACCTGTATCTTTACAGTGCACTGTATGGACGTATTAGCACTGCAAGGAAGATATGCCACCCACATCAGTCATGTGATGGCTATTTTCTATAGGAACGTAAAGCAAATGGGTATCAAATTTCATGCTGAAACAGGGAAAAGTTTCTTAACTGCAAAATTGAATTTAAAAAATCTTAACTAAAATAATATTTCTAAAGCATCAGTGAAAAGTAATTTCCCTCAGGGATTATTAAAGTATTTCTGATTCTGATTATCTAAACCCTATTAGATACACAGAAAGAAAATTAATACAGTGGCTGATTTAAGAAATTTTGATCTTGTAGTTTCTGTTTCATTTTAACATTGTTTACTTTAACATCAATTCACAACTAGTGTTTTATACAAGATTTCATACAAGATTTTATGTGCAGTACTAAGATTGTTGACACAGTGTAGGGAAATATATTTAATTATGAAATGCCAATTGGTAAAAACCTGTCATGGTTTGGTTGACGGGGAGAACTCAGATACAGAACTAAGTGAGGCTTAATATGTTTCTATTAATGAAAGCACACTAAATAATTACAAGAACTTGACTGGAAAAAAAAAAAAAAAAAAAGAAAAATTAAACCAGGCGTGGCATTTTCTGGCAACAAGCAGGAGATTCCAGTACAGAGTCATACAACCAACTGCTTAAATACAAGGATGGATTGAGAGAAAGGCAAAGCAGCCAGGTGAGGCAATGAGGAGAGAAGGGGATACAGCTGAGGAGGATCAAGATAACGAGCTGAGAGCGAATACTGAGCTGAAGAGAACTAAAAGGAAACTGGAAAGGATCCTAACAGGATACAAAGATAAAGATGTCCAAACAAATAAAAGATTACCACAGGAAATAATACATATAAAAATCATAATGCTAATAATAGGACTAGAAAATGTCTAAATATCTTAGTGTCATTGCACTATATTCATTTAATTTCAGTGATATACTAAAAATAGCAAGCTTTTTTATGTTTAAACTCTTCTAGATGGCAGATTGAGATGAGTCAGATATAACTTTCAACTTGGCCTTAACTAGTGCAGTAGGTTAGGCCAAGTTGACTGTTTCACCAAAATGCCAAAAAAGGAGCAGGTGGAAACAGAAACGGAAGCTCCTTTTTCTGCAAAGTGTCAGGCAGAGAGAGATCCCTGTTATTAAGCATGTTCTCAAGGACTTTTATCTCAGTTAAAGCTTTAGCTTGAAAAGGAATGAGACACTTAAAAAGTAGCCTTAGGCAATAAGCTTCCAAGATGAATCTTACGCTTCTTTTTTTCATATCCTGAAAAAAATGTATAGTTTACTCTCTTATTAATGTGAATAGTTATTTTTTTTGCATTCTTCTTTAAGCAGTTGACTACATTGGTCTTTCCCCAAGATCCCTCTCCCTTATTCATTTGTGTTTTTTTTTCTGTTGTTGTTGTTTTAAATAATTGGGATTTTAGTATTTCTTATAATCCTTAAGTTTCCCAAAAAGCCCCAGATGCAGCTTTAGTTGCTTTGTGTGACATAATTTAAATGTGAAGTAGTTTGTAATGTAAATTTTTGTTTTAATTGCAGATCATGGGTGATTGGGGCCATTGCCTTGTTGTGTCTCCTTGGGCTGACCTGGGCTTTTGGGCTAATGTACGTCAATGAGAGCACAGTGGTCATGGCATACCTCTTCACCATCTTCAACTCCCTGCAGGGGATGTTCATTTTCATCTTCCACTGTGTGCTGCAGAAGAAGGTATTGGATTGTTTTTTTTTTTTAAAGTTTTAATGTGTAACCTTCCCCTTAATGCTTATATGAAACAAGTATACCCCCCCCCCCATGGCAATATGATCAAAATAAAATGTTTTCCTTGACACCATGCTGCCCTATCTCAAACTTTTGAAAATGTCATAGAAAACTTACTTCTACCCTGCGGTTAATTGGTGGTGTTATCTACACAGCTGCTTGATAAATAAGTTTATAAGTTAGTAAAACATAAAACTATATAGATCCAAATTTAAATTGTGTTTTTGCAAACATGCTCTGCCTTTTGTAATACTTTTCTCCAGGTGCGTAAAGAGTATGGGAAGTGCTTGCGAACTCACTGCTGCAGCGGCAAAAGTGTGGAGAGTTCCATTGGTTCTGTGAAGGGCAGCGCCTCTCGTGCTCCAGGGAGGTATTCTTCAGGGTCACAGGTTAAAGGACTTTTTAAAATGTTTTTTTATCTACTGATGGTTAGTGTTATTTTCCTAGCACCTTTGAACAAATAGAAGCTTATAGCTATTTGGGAATGCCCTGAATCTATTACCAAGCACTCTGATAGCATAATAGTTTTAGCGACAGGAAGTTCATTTTTTTTTATTTAAGAAAGCAACATTTAATTGCAGATGTTTAGAGGAATCATTTGTTCAATTGCTGTTACTGTAAACATGCAAGACAGGTTTTAAATCAATTCAATGCTTGCCCTTCCCTGAAAGTGAAGGCAGAGAAGTGTTTAGTAAGACAAACCCTATGAGTAAAACAAGACAACCTGATCTTTAATTTTTAGAGTCAACTTTCTAGAATGAACATTGAGACTAAGACTGTAGCTAAAACGTTGCCTACAGCTCAGTGAATAATTTGTAAAATCTCTTGAAAAAAAATATACCAAGACACGTTTCTGGAGTTAAATAGGATGTCTCTGTGTAAAGTAAAATTGCTAATGGATTCCTCCCACATTAACATGAACGACTGCATTAAATGCCAGGGAATTATGTTCATTGAACATCTTCCCAAAGAGTGTGATTTCTTCTCACTGCTGCATCATAAATAGTCCTTAGAGTTAAGCATGCAGTCACATCTCACCATACAAGCTGGATTCTGCATATAGATCAAAGCATTTAATTATGCACACTGCTTCAAGAAGAATGCTCCAACCCCAACCTTAACTGCTGCATACATGGGAACTCTCTGACAGATTTGGCTGCTTAGTGCAAACTCTAAAGCATCCAAATAAAGCTGTAATCAGTTAAGTGCATTTTGACCCATGGGCTATGTGTTCTTTGCATTTGTGTCCCTGTGAAACAGCACAGTCATTTCCAGCCAATCTGTGCCTCATAAACAGTGTATACAGTGTGTTAATGAGATCTAATATATTAATACATGTTACTGTTAAAATGTGGAAACTGTGTGACATCTCAAGCTTACACGTATTTATTCATCTTTTTAAAGGAAAAGATAATTGTTTTATGTGGAATAGGAATTAAAATTGAAAAATGGTAACTTAATGTGATTTGATATTCTTGGAAGTGGCAACAACATAATTAAACTGATGCAAAGCTATGAAATCTTAAAGGTGCACATGAAAAAATAAAACATCCTCAAGGCAGACAGTTGCTTTCTTCATGGTGAAATTATGAGGAGTAATGTCGGTAAGTATTTCATTTGCTGTGAAGTCAAGCTAACAGCAAGACCAGTTTTCCAGTCCTCCTCAACTTTAATTTAAAACCTTTTCAACAGATAATGCAATGCACACAAGATCATTTTTGTGTCTTTTTTCCTTTTAAGAAAATAAAAATGTTAAATTACTATTTTATAATTTTTTGTCTTATTTTAGAAAAGTAAATCTACTTATGTCAGTATTCTTATAACATGCACTGCAGGCGTTAAGATATTCTACAGATCGTGGGATGATTATTCTCAACTATGTCCCCATTCTTAAGATCTAGCTCTTGATTTTGGTAATAGTTCACTATTAGAACTGCCTTTAACAACTTTTCATGAAACATTAAACAACTAGTAGTAATAGCAGTGCTTTTTTGTTTGAAAGCCAAATCTTGACTCTTTCAAATAATATTACTTTCATCATGGCTAAGTGTTCTATCAAATCATAAAAGTTTTCTGGAGGTGGAAATCCTCTATGTTCCACCAGTAACAGGCACTTGTACCAGTCACTGTGTAGCAGCCCTTCTCCATGAATCTACCATCACTATGTTTGACAGTTTGTACAGAGGTATTTGGTCCTAAAGCCCTGTTCTACTTCAGACTTCAAACATTCTTCCTGTCATAGTGATAAAGATAAACACGTGCTTCTTCTTTCCATAAACATAAGTCTTAAATTGGACTTTTAGGAAGCAGAAGTTTCCATTGAGCTGAAAGGTGTTGATTTTAGAGCATGACTTTTTTATGTGCAGGCATTCTGTCTGTCCATGGAGATGTTAACCATGCTTCACTTTACACTGGGGCACTGGTGTTTAAAAAAGAGCGTAAAAAACAAGCTTTGAAAAATACACACACACCCACACACACACAAACACACCTATATATAGGCTTGTTGATGATCTCATGGAACCATAAAAACTAATGAAGAAAACTAGACAAAAACTCTGAGAGTGCAGATCTCCACCAAGCAGCATATTTTGCCCCATATTGTGACCCACACCCATAGCTAAAACATGATCTGGATTGTTGAAAGTTTTATGAAATTGTTCCTTGGCATAAGGAGCATCTTTGGTAAAAATTTCCTTAAAATCTTTTAATAGGTTAATAGATAAAGCACAGCGTGTTTCTGCAGCCTCTGGTGTTTGTCCTGCTCTCACCCTTGTATTTACTCTGCACTCTGCTTTCTTCTTTGAGATCGAGACTATGACCAAGGCATGGCTCACCTTTCCTGTTTTTTTTGTCTTTAGTATAATACTTCAGGTATTTTTTTAGTTCAATGCTTAAACTATAAATAGTCACTGCTGCCACTCTCTGGCTTGTTCCGCCATATAATGTTAAAGGATCTTTAAAAAAAAATCCTGCATCTGGATTAGGATGTGGATCATCGTCAAAATTTAATTATTGTTTCTTGGAGGTGCACCTTTGTTACAAATGTTATTAAAATATGTTTAGGGGAGTTTGTCAAGTGTTGTTAAAGTCCACACAACTGATTATTTAAGTGTTGAACTTTTAGTCCAAAACCTAGTTTCAAACTTTTGTCTTCTTTACAGCCGCATACTAGCTGTGCAATTGTGAAAATGGTTGGTCAGAAGGCCTCAATAAAACTCAAAGTTCTGTCATTATTACTGCGTAAAACCCCCTTAATCTGATAGTAAAACTTAAAACAAAGTGAATCAATAATACATAAAAATACCAGTTAGGAGAAGTAGAACCAATCTAGTTAAGTCATCAAAAGGAGGAGGCTTTATTTAATTAAAAGATTCCAGTTGACCTGTATTGATTAGGAAGATTTATGGCACAAGGACCCTTTAACTCCTATATTAAGGTTTTTGCTTTTGCCTTTAACATTGATGCAATTGAAAAAATTAAGGGATATGAATACTTTTTGCATGCTACTCTGCTACTAGATTGTTATAAAGTTGTAGCAATTGGTTGAAACCCAAGACATTTTGGAGATATGCACTTCAATCTCACTAGCTGGACCTTTATGAGCACTTGCAATTTTTTTCAACACTGACAGCTCTTAGAACGGTTATACTGATGTGTCCTGGCATGTTGTTTGTTTCTGCAGAGCCGCATCCGTCGAATGTGGAACGACACAGTAAGAAAACAGTCTGAGTCTTCTTTTATGACCGGGGACATCAACAGCTCAGCGTCGCTCAACAGAGGTATTTGGTCCTGTAGGAATTCCTGTCATTAATGATTCTTTCACTCTTTATTTTCAGCTAAAAATATCCAAGCTATGATTTCTTTTTTCTTGACGATACAAATGCTTTCCTCTTAAAATGATGCAAGGTCTCTACAAGGTTCAAAGAATTTTATAATTGGGTATGGGAGGCAAAACTTAACTGACTTGACTTAACTCATTTAACATCAAGGCAACTGTCATTTCTCAGCAGTTTGCCTTAATTGCATCAGAAAATTTATATATTTCTTACAAAAGAATTACGTTATTTTCAACTTACTCACATTTATATTTGAAATGTTAAATTGTTGAAGTAGGGAAACAGGATGCATAAGGCATTAAATCAATTTATACATTTTTTTGTCTTTGGTTTCAATCAATAAGTCGGCAATTAATTATTTGTTAAGTCTAACAAACTGCTTTCTACAGGATGAAAGAAAGACAAAACGAAATATTTCTACTGTATATATTGTCAGACTAATGTTATATTGGGTACCATACTCATATAAATGAAAATATATGAACAAAATCTTAAATATTGACAACTAACTTTAATATAAACTGATTTTGTTTATAACAGAAATACTGAGCAGACAATCTTGTCTTCGGTATCAAATAAGGGATTTTTCTTTTCCAGTCTCGTAATCTAAAGGCATACCCACCTTGAAAAATAATCATTAAGTTCCAGCTATTAATATGTTTTAATAAATATACTATGTTGAATCCAGTTTTGTTTATTTGATAACTATAAAATCTGAATCAAAAGAATTATGTATGGAATTCTATTAATGACACAAGGTTACATAAATTGTGTATTTATATACTAGTTTTTAAGAACAGATGGTTTAGACTATAGTAGCTCCCCACTGGGGATAATGTTTGGTCTCTATTGCAGCCACTCTATGTGTGGAAAATGATGCATGCTGCTCCTTGAACCGTTCTTTCAAAATGTGATTTGATGCAGCATGGCATTGTCTACTTTGATAATGACTGTGTCATCAGTTAGATCTATATTGATGGAAAATGGGACTTACTCATTCAGTATATCCATGTAGTTGTCTGACTGCATCTTTTTTATTTGGGAC
Source organism: Jordanella pulchra (assembly GCA_034780135.1). Classification (NCBI taxonomy): domain Eukaryota; kingdom Metazoa; phylum Chordata; class Actinopteri; order Cyprinodontiformes; family Cyprinodontidae; genus Jordanella; species Jordanella pulchra. The sequence continues at coordinate 1,724 of JAUZNJ010073211.1, read as the reverse complement.
ATACTTGTTGCTGAATGTCAAACAGATGAGTTGAAGTAACCCCAGATCATAACCCTACTTCTCCTTGCTTGTACAAGCAGGCGACATTATGGGTGCATCACTTCATCAAAACCTCTCCTGTGCATGTCGAACAGGGTCAGGCCGAGTAACTCTAGATTCATTAGACCACATGATTTATTTTCCCCTTAGCTTCAGTTCTTTGTATGGAAGTTTACTCTTTATTGGCCTTAGTAAACTAAGTGATTTTTTAGAAGTTTTTTTAGACTATATCGCCTAAATATGAACTAAAACATTTGATAACAGCTAAAATAAACAGGGCCTTTACATATACTGGCATTCACCATTAAGATGTGCGACTTTATTCTCACATAGAAAACTATAGATAACGTCACCTTTACGTTTTTATAATGAGCACATTTATTCCATGGATATAATCTGATTTTGTAAAGAAACATGTTTTGTAAAAAAAAAAAAAGATGTTTATCAGACTAAGTGGTTCACCTCCTGTTAATACCTTATGCTAACTCCTTTTTGTTAAAAGTACAGCTCTTGGTCTTCACTTTACATGTTGAGGCAGACAGACATATGAATCCTTGAACATTCCCATTTGCTAAATCTCTTAAGAAAACCCTGATTTTAGGATTTTCTTTTATGATCTCCTCTCTTCAACTTTCCCTACGGATTTGCTGTAATGTTTAGGTTTTGTGACTAAGATGAGCAAGGTAGAAGATTAATTTTTGTGTCTAAACAACTCATCATGTGGTTGTATATTTTTGGTCATTATTGTGATAAAAAGAAAACAATAATAATTTTTAACAGTTTATAACACCATGCATTCTATCAATGTTGCCTTGGCCTTTAAAAGAGAAACAAGCCTATAGGACTAAAGATTATCCACTTTATTAAGCACTGGGTACCATTGTACTTTTCTATATATCCATACGGTACTGTGCTTCATACCCATTCCACCTCAAGTGTTTATCATCAGTAAGTTGAGCGATTGTTTCATCAGCCCAAAGCACACATTAAGGAGTTTTCTAATCATAATGCCACCTGTGACCAAAACAAAAAACTGCAGCACTCCTCTGCTTGTTCTTGTAGCTCGTACTTGACAAGGTTTTTTGTTTTTTATTAATTTTTTACCTTACTTGGTGTTGCCATAGGTGTCTAAATTGAGCTGGATGCTGGTGACTTTTGAGTTTCCACAAAATCCATCAGAACAGCATAGGAACTTCCAACCCGAAGTAAATTCAGGAAAATAGGCTACAGGCTTACAAGTGCATCATTAGTGATCTACTGAGGTGTCTGTCTAACCATAAACAATGTTTTAGTGGTAAATGGTCGAATACAAAGGCTATTGTAAAGATATATTTTAGAAAGAAAAACGTACATAATGTCTCTTTAAAAGGCTGTGACATAGAAATTGAATCAACTTAAATCAAAACATTTCTTTCTTGAAGTTGTTTGGGCACATCTTTTTCTTAAAACATATTGCTATGTTAGTGGTCTTTGCTCACAATAACCAGACAGGAAAGTCACATAGATAATAAGGGCTCAATAAGGGCCCTGAAATGCTGCCCCAGATGGCAGCATCCCAGACTCACTGACTCAGGAGAAGGTGTGTTGGTCTTGTGATTGACCCAGTGTGGCCCCATTGTTTATATGTGCTCTGCATAGAGGTGAGCAGTGTTTATTTTCTGTGGCTGCTTCTGGTGCACCCCAAT
>JAUZNJ010073190.1:0-25348 GCA_034780135.1 Jordanella pulchra | reverse complement strand
GCCTTTGTTATTCTACTGTGCTTCCGTGTTGCTGCTCCTCTTCTTTGGTGGAAGACAAAACACACCCCCGGCTTCGCTTTACTTCCGCATTTAGCAACACCCACCGACGATGATGCTCAACTAGGTTCTGCAACTGATCGAAAAATGTGCCAGACACCGAGGTTCTGAGGCACGGGCACAGAACCGGTTCAAGAACCACAGTTCTTCAGATGGAAAAGGCCCCACAGTCTTTCTTTTGTACAGAATTTCCCAGTATCTTTGTTTTCATTTTAATTTTCCAATCTTTTCGTTTTACTTTTACTGCAGGACTCCACTGTCCTTTTTTTAGTGGACTCCAGTGTCCTTTTCACTTCTACGGAATTTTAACAGACTCCGCCATCGTTAACCTATTAGAGCCTAGGATTAGACTCCAGCAGGCGGTTGGAGACCAGTGCTGTAAAAGGATCTCAAAAACTCAAAAGAGTTCTGCCACAGCCAGGGTCTTAGCTTATGTCCATTCCCCCTGCTGGAGATCCACTGACGTATTGGAATCTGGCTCGAAGGACCAAATAAATGTCAGATTGAAACATCTAAAACATAAAAGAAGACACAAAGTCAGAGTTTGCCTTTTACCTGCAAGGAGAGAGTAGGGAGATGCAGTTACAATGTCTCTCTCCCCAGTGCTCCAAAATCTCCACTGTGATCCCTGCTTTTATTTAATCTTTAAGAGTGGCCTAGTGATGATCTGATATGCAGCTCTAAAGGGTGGAGCACTATCAGCTCCAGTCATGTGACAATTCAATGTGCAACATCCTTCAACATCCTGTGGTTGTATCTATATATGCATTATTTGAATAATTAGATGATGTAGTTATGTAAACATTAAATAAAACAGTATAAGTATATACAATTATTCTCACACACAAACATATATATATAGCTCTCTCACCCTTGTAGGGTGGTATCTGTATTATTCTCAAGCTAGGGTTTTCTACCAGAGACCTGGGAGTTTGAGGGTTCTGCACAGTATCTTAGCTGTTCCTAGGAAGGCGCTCTTCTGGATTGAGGCTTTAGAATATGTTGTTCCAGGAATCCGCTTGAGCCACTCTCCCAATTTGGGTGTCACTGCTCCAAGTGCTCCTATTACCACGGGGATCACGTCAACCTTGACCTTCCACATCTGTTCCAGCTGTTCTTTCAACCCTTGGTACTTCTCCACCTTTTCATGTTCCTTTTTTTGTTGTTGATGTGAGCTGGTATTGCCACATCTACCACCACTGCCCTCTTCTGCTGTTTGTCAACCACCACTATGCCCGGTCGTTTAGCCAGCAGCTGTTTGTATGTCTGGAAGCTGAAGTCCTACAGGATCTTAGCCCTGTTGTTTTCAACCACCCTCGGTGGTATGTCCCATCAGGACTTGAGTACTTTTAGTCCATACTGGGTACAGATGTTTCCTGTACACTATCCCAGCCACTTGGTTGTGCCAAAAAAATTTTGCGTCACCTCACAAGAGCTGGCAAGAAAAGGAATTTCAGCTGTAACACACCATTTTGGGCTATGCTAAAAATGACCAACAAAAGTGAAGTTAAACACATTAAATAAAGTTTTGTCAGTCTGTTGTTCAGAACATAAACAAAATAGCACTTTTAAATTGTTTATTTTTCTTTATTTTCTTATATTTTGCTGGTCTTCACTTCCTTTTTGCCAACAGTTAGATTTAGGACTAAGGTGTGAATTGGGTTTTAGCTATAGATTTGTATGCAATGGTAATGGTTATGTTTAAAATTATTTACAGGAGTAGCGATTAGAAAAGGTTGAAATTGACTGAAAATTAATGGAGGTCTGCTGTAGTCAGCATATCGTCCTCACTGCATATAACACAACAACATGGACCTTTTCGACCTGTCTACTGGTACTAATGAGGAAAATTTTTCCTTTCAGATTGAGTTTAGGACTAAGGCTTGAATTTAGTTCAGGGTAGGTTTAGAGTTAGGTATTTATTGCTAATGTTTAGGAGTAGGCCATGGATCTGGATTAGGTCAAAATAGTGGATGCAAAATAAATCAAAGTCAAAGTAAAGTCACTATTAGAAAAGCAGAACACGTGTGTGTGTGTGTATGTGTGTGTGTGGGTGTGTGTGTGTCTGTAATTCTGGGGTGTTTATATAAATACAGAATTACTGATTTTATGTCTATGTGGGTTTGTTTAGGGATTGTTGTGTGTTTGATTTAGAATAATTGTAAAATATTACTCAATGTGCAAGTGCGGAGTTTTGATGTAGAGAAAAAAAAATTGAAAACACCTCTCTAGTCTTACAATAAATATATTTTGTTTTTATAGATATGTCCTTGTAATTATATAGTTAATAATACATTAAAAACGATAAAAACAAAAGCTGTGCATTAATATTTGTCATGAAAATTTTTAAATAGTAAAAAACCTGTATGAGAACAGCAATTAAGTTGAAAAAATTTACATTTCTCATCATTTATTTCCATTTATTCCAATCTTTGACAATGTCAAATCATTTTTTTTTCATTAAATATTTCTTTGTGTTTTTTTCTGGTTGAAACAAAATGATGAAACACTTTGGAGCAAATATACACAGTATCAATCCAAAACTGGAGGCCAGAATGGCAAATATCTCGACTGCAACAGTATATTTTCCAGGAGAGCTAACATATGCTGGGATAAAACTGATCCAGACTGCACAGAATATTAACATGCTGAAGGTGAGTAGCTTGGCTTCGTTGAAATTATCAGGTAGTTTCCGAGCTAGAACAGCTAAAATAAAGCAAAAACCTGCCAGTAGGCCAATATAGCCGAGAACAGCCCAGAAACCAACAGCAGAGCCTAATGCACATTCCAGGATGATCTTCTCCTTGTAGGTGGTTAGATTTTTCATTGGGAAGGGAGGGCTTACAGCTAACCAAACAACACATATTATTACCTGAATAAATGTAAATGACACTACCGTCATTCTTTGTTGTAGAGGACCAAACCATTTCATGACATTGTCACCTGGAAGTGTAGCTTTAAATGCCATTAAAACAACTATAGTTTTTCCAAGAACACAGGAGATACAGAGAACAAAGGTGATGCCAAATGCTGTGTGTCGCAGCATGCAAGACCACTCAGAAGGTGCTCCAATGAAAGTTAATGAACATAAAAAGCACAGAGTCAGCGAGAAGAGCAATAAGAAGCTCAGCTCGGAGTTGTTAGCTCTGACAATTGGAGTTGTCCTGTGATGAAAGAAAATGACAGCTGTAATGATGGCGATGCCGGCCCCACTAATTGAGAATGCAGCCAGGACAATTCCCAGCATTTCTTCAAAGGAAATAAATTCAATGGGTTTGGGAAAACAAGCAGTGTTCACTGAATTGGGCCAAAATTCAATGGGACAAGGGATGCAATCAGGAGCATCTATGACAAAAAGAGTTGTCAGTAAAAATAAAAATAACGATGTTAATTAATATAAAAAAACATAGATTTTACCTGTCATATTGCTAATCTCTCCTTCCGGACAAGGTATACAATCATAGCAGCAAATGGGTTTTCCTTTTTGCAACACTTTACGGGTTCCTGGACGACAACTCTCAGAGCAAACTGACACTGGTGACTGCCAAAGAAGCATTCAAGAAAAAAAACAAATAAAAGAGAAAACAGAATAACATTTTTTAGAATCAGGATATGACCCAAATCATAGGATTGCATCCTTTCAGAAGTGTTTATCAAGTTAACTGTTTTCTTTTGAGTCATTACTTGAGCACTCCCTTCCACCCAGGTTACATTTTTGTGGATGCTAAACTCCTGGCCTTTGGGCAGTGATGCATCATAGTACCCCACTGTTATGAGCTCAATAGTTCCACTCTTTTTCTTCTGCCAGTTGACCAGCTCATAAAAAGCCAGAGGATCTCCTTTATCATCAAACGATACATGATAACCATTTCTAAAAAAGTTGACTTTCTTTAATTCAATGAAAATCTGTGATTTTTACAACAGACACAGAGAGAGAAAATAATACATTGTAAGAACAATGTCACCATTATATTAAAAACTGTCTAAAATAAATAAAAATTTGAATTCTCTTTTTTGTTTAAACAGACCTGTTTAGGCTCCAGTCGGATGTGTTTGTCGCAATGAGTGGTTGACCTTTTTTCCTGACACACTGCATTGTGAATAGCGTGCGCTATTGCATAGACAGCCTTGTACACCATGTTAGTAATTCTGAATTTAGAAGTTTCAGTATAGAGATTATTTAGAGTCTTTAAGTCTTCAGTTTCACCACAAAGTTTTCCTTTTATGGTTTTACCTAAAAATCCAGACATAGGGAGTTATCATTAAGAAACTCTTTTTTAAAAACTATTTTTTTAATTAATAAAACTCTAAACTAACAAAGTAATTCCTTTGGAATGTAAACAGAAGGTAACATTTTAGATACAAAATTAAAACTATGATTAGAGATAGTAAGTGTAACAATACTAAAAATAATAAAAAATGCTTTTTTGTTTCGGTTATGCAAAACATACAAAAAAAATACAATGTGCAAACCGAATAGTAGATGATTTACAGAAATCTTTATAAAGAAATGCAAAACATATTAATTTCATTCTTTTATTTTAATTATTGTTTAATGCAAAATTCTAGATAACAATTTCCTCACTTTTTGTAAAGCTGCAGTTGAATGCATCCTCCCAGAATTCAGTGAGTACTGAGGAGAAAGCGACATCAGTAGGAGAGAGTTCTATTAGGAAGTCTTTAAGACCCGGGATGACAGATTGTTGAATGGCAACTCCAATGGCTCCTGCACAAAAACTGAAGCTCATGAGCAGTGGGTCAGTAATCCAGGATTCACTTCCAATCCACTGACGAGGTGGTGGAGGGTCCTGTGCAAGCTCCTCTAAGAGGAACTTCATATCACCAGCAGCTGCAAAAGCTACTACAACCACTGCTGTTGACCTGAAGATGTAGAATATTGTACAATATTCATTAGATTTCACTCATATACATTTGTTTCTACAAAAGCAATCTCTAGATATATTTGAACATTTTTAAGTTTGGCAGTAAAAAAGTCCTGTTTCAACAAAGCACCCAGCAAGTGCATGCAACATAAAATTACAGAGACCTGCGGATGGCATTAGCTACTCTACGAATCTTGCTGGTTGTGTCTGTCCGATAGAAAGATTCAATGTACTCCACACAGATCCCCTCTCTGAGTGCTACATTAAGAAAAGATGCCATTCCATTATTCCCATAATCTGAATCTGAGTGGATAGCACCAATCCATCTCCAACCAAATTGTTTCACAAGCTTGGCCAATGCATCGGCTTGAAATTGGTCACTGGGAATTGTTCTGAAAAATGTTGGATACTGTTCTTTATCTGACAGGCAGGCACAAGTGGCAAAATGGCTTACCTAAAACAAGAAAACAATCTAATTATCCTTTTAAACTTTTAAGCTAAAGTAACATTTTTGTAATGACTACTTACAAGAGGTATGTTAAAGGGCCCAAAAATGTGTGAGATGCTAATAGATGGCGTGGAACCAGACTCCCCAACAACAGCCATTATCATGCCAGATGGAGAACAATTATCACCTGTGTGAAAAACAGGGTCCTGCTTGTTTGATAGCTGAAATGCTGCATGCATGGCCATGGGCACAGAGGCACATGAATCATGGATCTGATAACCAAGTTTGACACCTGGCAAGAGCTCAGTGCTGTTGTTAATCTCCTCAATTGCAAAGATCATTGTTCGAGAGAAGCGCAGTTCACGACTGTTTATGCTGAACAAAGGCATTAAAGAGAAAAAATAAAATAATATTTAAAACATTTCACTTTTGAATACAATATAGAGTCATTTAGCAACAAACATTCCCACTTGTAAAAAGTTCATTTAACAAAAAGCATTTCTGGCTATCTTTAAGTTTGTAAATCCTTTGGGTTAAAAATAAGTGGATTTTCATATAAATATATGATTTAAAATGTTATACCACCATACATAACATACTAAAATAAATTCAGAAAAAAAATCATTATTAACAGTTTCTGTAAAAATATAATTTATACAATCACGCCACATTTATGACATGCTAAGTACTTTGCAATAAATATCAGCATTACACCAAACACATTTTTTGTGACATATCTTATCACTTCTCCCTTTCACTAACCCCCTTGCACAGCTCGGTGGTTCAGGAACAGCGGTGTAGTTGTCAGTTTTTGTGAGCTCTTTGTAGTGGATTGAAAAAACACCCCCAATGATGAAGTCACCATTCATTGTAAATGCAGGTAGAGGATCTGAACCCTGCAGGCTACATTTCATAGGTGAAGCCACAGTTCTGACCTTCTCTGGTCCACCCTCAGACAAACCCAGAGCCAATTTAAAGCTCACAAGCAGCAGTAAGATCTTCATCCCTCAAGAGTCTGAATGTGTAGTGTAATGAAAGTGTATTGTTTTTATAGCTTACCTCTCAAACATCATCATAGTTCAGGCAGAAGACGTCATAAATGAAGTGGTTAAATTGATTTGTCTTGTTCATGTGTGTTGGTTTTTTGTTTTTGTTTTTTTTACAATTTTAATAAAACTAAGCATTGCCTTCTTTTGTTTTTTTTGTTGTTCCTGTTTTCAACAACAACAAAACATTGTTACTTTAAATAATAGTTTCACAATACAGTAAGACCATGCTTATGATTTTTTCTTAATTATCTCTATTGTATTGTGTATAACTGAATATCAAACTGTGAATGTAAACTACATTCTTGTAATATACAAGGAAGAAAACAGAAGCCACGGTTTAGTTCCCAATACAGACGTGAAAGAAAACAGACAGATTACAGTTAACCAAACTGCATCAAATCATGCTTAAAGAACCGAATAATCTTCAAACAAGCACATTTTTTTTGCTAAATTTGGTTTCATACACTGAAAAAACATTGGACTTATTTCTGGCTGATTTTGTTTTAGTCTAATTATTTGATGAAGGTTGCTACTTGATTGAAACCACAGAGTGTCCAAGTCTGTCAAGTATGCAGGCATAAATGAAAAGTTTAACATCAATGCTACCATCTAGTGGACATTAAACAAATTTCAGAAGTTTAAGGAAAGAGAAATTTTATAGAAGATAATGTTCATGGAAGTATTCATAAAATGTTATAATCCTGGGCTTTGGCTGAAATGACAAAATCCTGAATGTGTTTTCCAATATTAATATTTGTATGTCCATATAGTGTTCAGTCTCTCGCTATTGCAAAACATATTTTATTGCTTCAATTTAACACATAAAAACAACCCATTCCTTTTCTACATCTGCTACAGATTTGTAGTGGTTCTAATGAGCTAATTCTAATTTGTCCACTTGTCTAAAGTTTAGAGGCAGGGTACACTCTGGACAGGTCATCCATCCATCATAGGGAAAGAAAGGACACACAACCATTACCATAAACAATCATATCTAAGGGTGTACCAGTCATGACTTTTTAACTGCAAGGAAGCAGGAGTATCCAGCGAGAACCCACACATGTTTGGGGAGGACATGTGACTACTGTAAAATAGCAAATTAACCCATCGGAAAATAGACAGCTCTGCATTTAGGAATGTATAGATAATAAAGAAAATTTGGTGTAATTTAAATCAAGTATTAAAGAGATGAAAAAGGGTTGCTATAAGTGAAATGAGTTGGTGCAGCCTGGTTGCTGGTCAGATATGCTGGTTTGAGTATTTTAAAAAACTGCTAATCTGAGATTTGTTGACACTTTCACACATACTTTCTCTATGGCTTATCAAAAATGTCTTTGTAAAAAATGTGGTAATAGACAATGGATGATTACCAATGTAGGGAGTTTGTAAAGAAATATTGACTGGTCACCCCTGTTTTGAAAAAATACTGATTTGTTTAGACTGCCTGCAAAGCTTTAAAACATGGTATGTAGACTGTGAAACCCTAAGGGTTGATTTGGATTTGATACGTTCCTTGCAACTTATTTCCATACAGAACATTGCTGGCACAGAGTTCTCAGGATTTTACATTCTCTTTTATTATTAAAAAAACATAGTCGTTGCCAAATTTTCAATCCCTCTTCTTGTATACCAAGAGCAACAGTAATGGAACAAATCACAAAATGTCAATAGATATTTACCTCTTCCAAAAGGTTATGTTTTTAGTTGAATTTGTATGTTTGTGTCTCCATCTGTCGGTCTGTGTACAGGATAACTTGAAAAGTTTCTGAATGGATTTAAGTGAAACTTTTTCCAACGGTGCACCTTAGTCCATGGAACAATCTATTAAACTTTGATGATGATCCACATCATAATACGGATGCAGGAATCTTTTTAAAGGATTCTTTAACATTATTTAGCGGAACAGGCAGTTCCTCTCAAACCAGAGAGTGGCAGCTTCAGCATCAAACTCAAAAGAATCCACACGAATTATACTGAAGACAACAATACAGGAGAGGTAAGCCATGCCCCACTTGAAGTCTGAATCTGCTGATCAAACAAAAAAGCAGAACAGAACAATCCCCAGAGGCTGTAGAAACACCCTGGGCCTTCTTTATAGACTTATGAAAGGATTTTAAGGAAATTGTTACAAAAGGTGCAGCTCATGCCAAGGAACAATTCATTAAAATTTGATAATAATCCAGATCATGTACGAGTTTCAGCTATAGGTGTAAGTCACACTATGGGGTGAAATTTGCATGGTGACGTTTAGCGCTAACCTTGACGACACATCAAGCATAAACCAGGTTTTTCTTTATTCGTTAAATAAGAAAATGGGAAAATTTGTTTTACTTTTTTTATTTTGTTTTTATCTGGTCATTAACTCCTCCTTTGCAATGAACACAAAAGAATCACAATTGAGTAGTTTCACAAAGTATAATTTTGTCCCAGAAGACAATCTTTTTCTTCTACCTTTTAGCCAGTTAAAGTTAATATGATGGTGTTTAGACAATAATTACTTAACTTAATGATGTATCATATCTCTTTTTCTAAATCTCTGAGTGATTTAAAATAAAAACGTAGTGGCTTGAAAATCTCGGTCTGTGTGTAATTAATCTAAACTAATGTTACTTACCCGGGAAACACAGAGTAAATAATTAGGATCTAACGTGTAGTTACCAACAAAACAAAAAGTAACTAACCAGAACCTATTGGGTAGTTACAATAAAGTAAAAAAAGAGGTCTGGTTTCCTTCCAGGTTTAGCCTGTTTTGTAGTTTATTATAAAGTGTTCCCAAAAAATAATTCAGGAATCCACTAAAATATGTCGAGAACATGTATTTTATAAACGACAAGGACATGCTGACAACATACTCAAAAGAAATCCAAAATCCAAACAAGAAAATTGTGAATTTTCCTTTTGTTTTTTATTTTTATTTTTTTTTATCAAGTTGTACTTCTTACTCCACTGTTGCAAAGGTGTGCTATTGAGGGATAATATGTTTTAAATTCTAAAAAAATTGAAATTAATCAAGATTCACTTATTCACCCAAGATCTCATCTGGCCCTCCTATAATGATGAAAGCCATCAAGGGAGAGGACAATACATATAAAATGCCCTTTCAGGCAACAAAGAAACAGTGGTGTGAGGAGGAAATGTAATTATGGATGTGCTCCTTCAAAAATTTATGTCCTTTAGTTTTCTATTAATTTTGTTCTTCCCCTTTGATGTTTCAAGCTCTTCATCCATTTTCCCATCTTGCAAAATAAGAAGAGAGTTTCATCTTAATGGCATGCATAAAGCCGGTGATGTGATTCTAGGGGGACTGTTCGAAGTACATTACACTTCTGTGTTTCCTGAGCTTACATTCACCTCAGAACCAAATGAGCACATCTGTCAAGGGTAAGTTTCAAACTCATATAACTTATTCACATTTTGTGGTAGTTTTTGTCATTTACATGTTAAATTTTGTGTTTAAGCTTTGATTCTCCAGGGTTCAGGCATGCCATGACCATGGCATTTGCCATTGAGGAAATTAATAAAAACCCCAATCTGCTTCCAAATTTGACTCTGGGATATAGCCTTTATGACAATTGTGCCACGTTAGTAATCGGATTTAGTGCTGCATTGTCATTGGCCAGTGGTCAGGAGAAACAGTTTATTCCTCAGGAAAAATGTTCAGGGGGCCCACCAGTCCTGGGGATCATCGGTGATTCTTTTTCAACATTTTCAATTGCCACATCTGATGTAATTGGTTTATTCAGATTACCCATCGTAAGTATTTTTATTATTTTTTATTTTGCTCTGTTAATGTGCAGATTGTGCAACAAATCTTTGTTAAAGGTTTTATAACTAGTGAAAGTTTTACCTGTTGGTTAATTCTAGGTGAGTTACTTTGCTACGTGTTCTTGCCTAAGTGATCGCCGAAGGTTTCCATCCTTTTTTAGGACAATCCCGAGTGACACCTTTCAGGTGAGACTGTTTTTTGTTTTAATAAATGAGGTACAAAACAGGCCAAATTAAATCATTTGTATACAGCATAGGTTCTATAGAATATGTTTAATTGGAATAATGCAACTGTGATTATATAAAAAGAAAGGAATATATCTCACACAGTGTGTCTAATTAGGTGCATGCAATGATTCAGATTTTAAAACGCTTTGGCTGGACCTGGGCTGGTCTACTGGTTAGTGATGATGATTATGGGCTTCATGTTGCCCAGTCCTTTCAGTCAAAGCTGACTGAGTCTGGATTAGGATGTCTAGCATACCATGAAATTTTACCATGGGGTGAAAATCCAGCTGAACTACGAAGAATTGTGGAAGGGATGAAAAAATCCACAGCTCGTGTGGTTATAGTATTTGCACATCAGATCAATATGATTCAACTGATGGAGGAGGTATCTTTCTTTCTCAGTTTAGCGTTTAGCATTATGCTAGAAGTTAAATGCTCAATATGAATTAATTTGTGCTATAAAATACAATATGCAGGTTTTAAAGCAAAATTTGACCGGTTTGCAATGGATGGCAAGTGAAGCCTGGGCATCAGCAGCTGTACTCCAAACACCTCATCTTATGCCATACCTGAGTGGAACTCTGGGTATTGCAATCCGCCGAGGAGAAATCCAAGGACTTAGGGATTTCCTCTTAAAAACAAAGCCTGGGAATAACACCTACAGTGAAAACACTATGGTGAGATTTTACATTAACTTTAACCAATAATTGCACTATTAAACTTTGTTTTCTTTGTTCAGGTGTTTTTTTATATACTTTCCAGATAAGGCAGTTCTGGGAACACACATTTCAGTGCAGATTTGCTCCTCCACCTGTAGATTGGCTGGAAAATGGAGGAGCAGTATGCTCTGGTAAAGAAGATTTGGGGACTGTGCAGACCGAATTTCTGGATGTTTCTAACCTCCGGCCTGAATATAACATTTACAAGGCTGTGTATGCTCTGGCATACGCTCTTGATGACATGCTGCAGTGTCAGCCAGGAAAAGGGCCTTTTAGCAGACTCAGTTGTGCCTCTCTGCACAGTCTGGAGGCTTGGCAGGTGGGATATCCATTTCAATCAACAATTACTACATGTATTAACGCTTGTGGTATTAAGGCTCATACAAAACTGAATATCAATCATGACTACACATACCTGATAGCTTAAAATTTTGTTATTACTTTCTAGTTTTTGACCATTTGTTAGCTAGTGAACAATAGCATTGTAATTAAGAAATGAAAAAAGAAATCTTGCTTCCATGTCACGTTGTTGATCTGCTTACATTTGCAGCTAATGCATTACTTGAAAAAAGTAAATTTTACCATTCCATTTGGTGATCAAGTTTCATTTGATGAGAATGGTGATGCTTTACCAATATATGACATCATGAACTGGCAGTGGCTCCCTGATGGTAAAATTCAAGTTGTTAATGTAGGCATTGTAAGGAAAACAGCTTTTGGTGGTGAAGAACTCAATCTTAATGAAGACAAAATCTTTTGGAATTTTGAGAACAATCAGGTCATTTTTCATTTTTAGTTGAAATGATTATTTTAAGTGTTATAAAGGCAAAGATGAGTAAAGGAGATTTGATCAAATGTTTGCTGTGTCTTCAGGCCCCTCAGTCGGTTTGCAGCAGGAACTGTAATCCTGGAAGTCGCATGGCAAGAAAGAAGGGGCAACCTGTGTGCTGTTTTGATTGTGTTCCTTGTCCCGAAGGAAAGATTAGCAACGAAACAAGTTGGTATTATGGTTACAATTACATTTGTATGTATGTATTTTCCAATATAAATACATAGATCTGAATAAAAAAATCTGAGAGAACTAAAAGGAAATAACAAGACATAACTGATAGATGTAGAAGAAAAAAAAGAAAATAATGTGTATTAATTAACAAGTATTGCATCAGATGTGGTTAATCATAATTAATGATAATAATGATTATCCATTCAGATAGATATGACTAATTTGATTATCAAACAAATTAGATAAATTAAATTATTAAACACCAATAATAACAATGAATATATTTGTTAAAATTAAGACTGTTCAAAAAACACTAATGGGCATTTTTTGGATGCCAAGTTTCCTTTGCATTTGTATTCAGTGTCTTAATTGATCAAAGCATCAAATTTTCCTTAGGCTCTTTTTAATTGGACAGCAAGTTTTATGCATATCATCTCTCCATTTGTAACATAATAACCTGTTCAAAACAAGCTGTTATGTTGATGAATCATCCTAAATGTCCTCTTAAATTATGACTAACTGTAAAGTCTATGTTTGTTTGTTTGTCTTGTTCTCAGACTCTGTTGAGTGCTTTAGTTGTCCAGAGGATTTCTGGTCCAGCCCAAAGCGTAATCACTGCGTATTTAAGAGAACAGAGTTTCTCTCCTACGACGAACCTCTGGGAGTCTGCTTGACAACAGCTTCATTGCTGGGAACTTGCATCTGTACTGTTGTGTTAGGGATTTTCACATATCACCGCAGCACACCAATGGTGCGAGCAAACAATTCAGAGCTGAGCTTTCTAATCTTAGTGTCACTTAAATTGTGCTTTTTATGTTCGCTGCTGTTCATTGGACGACCCAGACTGTGGACATGTCAGCTGAGACATGCAGCATTTGGGATCAGCTTTGTCCTTTGTGTATCCTGCATTCTAGTTAAAACCATGGTGGTTCTGGCTGTGTTTAAAGCCTCCAAACCAGACGGTGGCATCCATCTAAAATGGTTTGGGGCTGTACAACAAAGAGGAACAGTTTTTGCTCTCACTTGCATCCAAGCCGCAATTTGCACCGTGTGGATTGTGACAGCTTCACCAGTACCTTATAAAAACACTCAGTACCACAATGACAAAATAATTTATGAGTGTGTAGTTGGGTCCACAGTTGGTTTTGCAGTATTACTGGGATATATCGGCTTACTGGCAATTATCAGCTTCCTGTTAGCATTTTTGGCAAGGAACCTGCCAGATAATTTTAATGAGGCTAAATTAATAACTTTTAGCATGCTGATCTTCTGTGCTGTGTGGGTGGCGTTTGTACCCGCCTACATCAACTCTCCTGGCAAATATGCTGATGCAGTGGAGGTGTTTGCCATCTTAGCCTCCAGCTTTGGACTTTTGATGGCACTCTTTGGACCGAAATGTTACATAATCTTACTGAAACCAGAAAGAAACACAAAGAAAGCCATCATGGGTCGTGGAGCTCCAAAGTGTTAAATTACAACTTCTTTCTTTTACACAGTGGACTATATGAATGTACTCCTTAAAAGCATCAATGAATAAAATACAATGTAGACACAGAAAAATACTAGAAACATCACAGCATGATGTCTACAAGTTGTGAGGTTCTACTGAAAAATTAATATCCAAGGGGGGAGTTATTACAGTAATGCAAAATTATACATTTTTGGCACATTTGCAATAATTTGTAGCTAATCTTTAGGAAGGCATGATTGCCCTTTCTTCACTGATAGACTAGCGACAAAGAAATCCATCAGTAATCTGGTGATACACAACAATCATGCAGAATGTATTATTGGTAACGTTGAAAATAAACAATTGATAAATAATTTTAAATTTAATGTTGATGGTACATATGAAATATCCAGCTTATAAACCTTTACATTTCGAAATGCCAGCTAAATATGATGTTTTGGTTTTAGTTTTTGGCGATTAAAAAATACAGTGTAGCTAAGTTCTTCAATGTGAAACTTTATTGGAAAGAGAAAAAGGTTTGGAAAATGCATTTTAAATCCAATAATTGTTATATTTGGATGGCAAGTATTACAACAAACACTATTTCCCTGGTTTGTTATTCTCCTGAATAAATCATGAAGGGGATAGCATAATGCCCTTAGCCCACCCATGAGGCCACAGTTATGCCCAGATGGGTGGTTTGAGAACCTAAAGCAGGCTGTCAAAGCCCTGTATATATCAGTTCCAAGATTTACTGTCTAGTTGGTGGGAGAGCAGTTATGGGGACTTTGTTTGTCAAACATTTGCTTATGAATGTCTATCAATTCATGATTTATTCCTCCCTTTTCTTTTCTGAGTCTTCCTTTCTGTCTTCTTCGTGTAAGTTACTTAGAAGGTTTTATCTTAATGGTCTCCACAAACCCGGTGATGTAGTCCTGGGAGGACTGTTTGAAGTCCACTACAGCTCTTCCTTCTCTGAACAGACATTCACCTCAGTACCGCAACAACCCACCTGCCAAGGGTGAGTATCCTGATGGTAGTGGTCAACATGCTTGCATTTATATAAATATAAAATGAGAAATAAAGATAGATTTTTCTTTATTAGTTTTGACATTCTAGGGTTCAGACATGCTATGACTATGGCCTTCACTGTTGAAGAGATTAATAACTCCAGTTTGTTGCCTAATGTGACTCTGGGATACAGTCTTTATGACAACTGTGCCACTCTTGGCATTGGATTGAGCGCTGCTCTGTCAATGGCTAGTGGCCAAGAGGAGCAGTTTGTGATACAGCAGAGCTGTTTAGGAACCCCTCCAGTTGTGGGAATCGTTGGTGATCCTTTTTCCACTTTTTCTATTGCTGCCTCAAATGTTTTAGGTTTGTACAAGCTGCCTATGGTAAGTTTATATTCAAAATTGTATTTTACAGTCAACCAGTTGCAACTAAATAAGTGGTTTGACTGAGTATGTAAAATGTGCTTTTTCTGTGTAAAATTTATTTTCTTATAGGTAAGCTATTTTGCCACATGTTCTTGCCTAAGTAATCGGCAGCGTTTTCCATCTTTCTTTAGAACAATCCCAAGTGATTCCTTTCAGGTAACCCATTA
Source organism: Jordanella pulchra (assembly GCA_034780135.1). NCBI lineage: Eukaryota > Metazoa > Chordata > Actinopteri > Cyprinodontiformes > Cyprinodontidae > Jordanella > Jordanella pulchra. The sequence continues at coordinate 10,140 of JAUZNJ010073190.1, read as the reverse complement.
AAAACACCGTTGCTAAGCATCATATACATGTTGAAACTGTATCTAAGTATTTCTTTAAGGCTTTAAAATAAGCCAGTCTATATTTTGACTCCGTCTTCAACAGGTTCGGGCCATGATTCACATTCTAAAACACTTTGGCTGGACTTGGGCAGGTCTCCTGGTCAGCGATGATGATTATGGTCTGCATGTTTCCAGATCATTCCAATCTGAACTGACTCGATCAGGTGGAGGCTGTTTGGCATACACTGAGATTTTACCCTGGGGAGACAATCCAAGTGAATATAAAAGGATTGTTGATGTGATGATAAAATCTACAGCACGTGTAGTAATTGTGTTTGCACATCAGATGCACATGATCCAACTCATGGAACAGGTTAGAGAAAAAAAAGTATTTAATTGGCAAAGTCTCAAATCAGAAGACAAGTTTTGAGAAACCAAAATGTTCTCATTTTTATTTGATTCTGGCAAAAGTAAATTCAGTTTTAATATCCAAAGTCCTACAAATTAGGTTTGAGTAATTGACTTTAGCTTAAAAACTATAATATCCACTTTGGTTTGGCTCTAACATATTAAAATTATTGGTGAGAACAAAATCTAATATTTTTTCCATATTATGCACAACACAACTAAACAAAAAAAAAACGCAACAAACCTCTGATATTTAAATTTGATTTTCTGTTTAAGTCGTTAACATTTCTAATAATGAAATCAATGCCAGTTGCACAGGTTAACAGTCATTATTTTTCAAAGGTTATAAAAATAATGTTGTGTGATACTTAGGTGGTAGAACAGAATGTGACAGGCCTTCAGTGGATTGCCAGTGAGGCCTTGACATTGCTTGAAGGACTACAAATCTCTGTTTTCTCGCCATTTCTTGGTGGAACACTGGGCATTGCTGTCCGTCGAGGAGAAATACCAGGACTTAGAGATTTTTTGTTGAGGATTCATCCTGAGCAATACAACAACAAGATTTCTGAAAATAACATGGTAAGAGTTTGACTGTGTAAGGCTGGAACAATCTGTATGAAAGAATACTCTATTTATTCATGTAGGTGTGCAATGTTTTAAATCCATACATACGTACTGTATGTTTCAGGTGAAACTGTTTTGGGAACACACATTTCATTGCAAGTTTTCCCCGCCTCCAGCAGGTTGGGTGGAGGATGGTGGAACAATATGCACTGGAAGAGAAGACCTGAACAGTGTGGAGACTGACCTGCTGGATGTTTCAGAACTCAGGCCTGAGTATAATATCTACAAAGCCGTCTATGCACTAGCACATGCACTTAATGACTTGCTGAGCTGTGTTCCAGGGCAAGGCCCTTTTTCTGGAAACTGTGCATCTTTGCAAACATTAGAGCTCTCACAGGTATGAAATCAGGTTAAAATGTACCCATATGTATATTTATGAATACCTTAAAGCTTTTATATAAATACTAAGGCCAGAAGCAAATCCCCTATCAAAAATTGTTGATGTCAGATATGGGTGTTATATCTGGGGCCACTTTTATAAGCTTGTGAAGTGTTTGTAAAAATTATATGGATAAATATCCTCATCCTTAAACAGTGAATGAAAATTATTAGTTTGTATTAGTTATTATTAGTTATAAGGTAACAATTTTGCAAACATCATACATAATGTAACTTAATTTTTTTTAATAACATAAAAATATTCATTCTGTCTAGGTTTTGGTTTGGTGATGATTATATTTTAAAGAAGAATGGGTGGTCATTGGTTTAATAGGTTTCCATGCATTACATGAAACTACATATCTAGGGATTTTCCCTGAACATCTGAATGAGCAATCCTTATGCGAAGAATGCATTTCACAAGATATAAATGTATATGTGAATTTCCCCTGTTTATAGGTAATGTACTACCTTGAAAAGGTGGCCTTCACCACACAGTTCGGTGACCAAGTTACATTTGATGAAAATGGTGATGTGTTACCAATATATGACATCATGAACTGGGTTTGGCAGCCTGATGGAAACATTAAAGTTCAGAATGTAGGTGATGTTAAGAGCTCTTCATCCAAAGAGGAAGAACTTACTATCTATGAAGACAAAATCTTCTGGAACTTTGAATCCAAAAAGGTCTCATATTTTTTTACTTTAATTGAATCTAGAATGCTATACTCTCATTGCATGAAATTATATAAATGCTGTTTCACCTTTAATAGCCTCCAAAGTCAGTGTGCAGTGAGAGCTGCCATCCGGGAACACATGTGGTCAGGAGGAAAGGAGAACCTTTGTGCTGTTTTTATTGTGTTTCATGCTCTGAAGGAAAGGTCAGCAATGAAACTGGTTGGTACAGTTTTCATAGTTTGTTGTAAATTGATGCTTTAAAATGAAAGGAGATATAGATTTGTGGTTAAGACAGCTAAACCAAATGTTGACTTTCTCACAGACTTAAAGTGTTTTAATGTTTTTGTTAAGTTGAAGGGAAGTCATTTGCTTGTTTTAACTAAGATTAAAGTTCCCTTTTTAAAAATGTGATCTAAGTAGATACAAACTGCTTGATGAAGGTTGAAATGTATTATTACGGCTTGAAATTGAAGACCTTTAAGGCTTCCTAATATATTATTAACTTTACTTTTTTAAAGATACAGCCTTCCTTTTTTATTGAAATCACTTCATGAAACAAAGTGACTATTGACAAACACATGAAGAAATACTCCTAACTTTACAGCAAAATAAAAGGATCAGTAAACTTCTTTAGGCTGTTTTACAGCCAGGGATCAGCAGAACAAAATGGTTGGATTATCTCAATTAGTAGAATCCAACCAGATTTGACTTTTAGTTTTTCCTTCTTGGTTTTCTGACTACAGTTATAAAGCTAGATACCATAAATGAGGTGTTCAGTGGTAAGGAGAGTCACCCAGTTATAGGTTTTACTCAACAGAGTTAGTGGTTGCAACCATAATTTACCATCCCATAGTTTTCACTCTTGAGAGAATACTACCTCCACACAGCCAAAGAACATTAAGAGAAAGTACATTGTTGATACAGATACTGAGATGTTACACCTTGAAATGTATTTTTACATGATAGATATACGCAGCTTTTTATATGACTATCAAATGTGCTATTTTCAAAAATGCTGCCACACTATTGAAGCACTATTGTTACTAACCAAATATCCGGCTTAATTGGTATATAATTGGTTTAGTGAAATTGTGCTCAACAAATTTGATTCTCATTTCTTTCTTAGACTCCTTGGAATGTGTTAGCTGTCCTGAAGATTTCTGGTCCAGCCCAGAGCGTGATCACTGTGTTCCTAAGAAAACAGAGTTCCTATCCTATCAGGAACCTCTGGGTATCTGTTTGACAGTGACTTCATTGCTGGGAACATCTATTTGTGCTGTTGTTCTGGGGATCTTCACCTATCACCGTAGCACACCCATTGTACGAGCCAATAACGCAGAACTGAGCTTCCTGCTCCTTGTGTCTCTTAAACTCTGCTTCCTGTGTTCGTTGCTGTTCATTGGTCGACCCAGACTGTGGACATGCCAACTCAGACATGTTGCATTTGGAATCAGCTTTGTGCTTTGTGTCTCATGCATTCTGGTTAAAACAATGGTGGTTTTGGCTGTTTTCAAAGCTTCTAAGCCAGGAGGTGCAGCCAGTCTCAAGTGGTTTGGCACCGTACAGCAGAGAGGAACAGTTTTTGCTCTCACTTGCATTCAGGCAGCAATTTGTACTGCCTGGATAGTCACTGTCTCGCCAGTACCTCACAAAAACACTCAGTACCACAATGACAAGATTGTGTATGAGTGTGTAGTAGGGTCCATAATTGGTTTCAGCACTTTACTGGGTTATATCAGTGTACTGGCTATTCTTAGCTTTGTGTTAGCATTTTTAGCTAGAAATCTCCCAGATAACTTTAATGAAGCAAAGCTCATCACTTTCAGTATGCTGATCTTCTGTGCTGTCTGGGTGGCCTTTGTTCCGGCTTATATCAACTCCCCAGGTAAATATGCAGACGCAGTGGAGGTGTTTGCCATCCTGGCCTCCAGTTTTGGTCTCCTGGTGGCACTATTTGGACCTAAGTGTTACATAATTCTAATAAGACCAGAAAGAAACACAAGAAAATCCATAATGGGTCATAAAACTATCAAAGGCTAAAAAGCATTTTTTTTTGTTGATACATGTACGAGCAAGTCTGCACTACTCTCCATTATAATATCTGCAATACTTTGCCATTTTTAAGTTTAGAATAGACTTCATGAAGCAACACAATGTTCTCTCCTTTTTGATCATTTTACACATGCTGTCTGCTTCAGTAAAGCACCAAAACCATCTGCAAGCAATTGTCAGGTATTTCTGTTTCATGTGCCACTTCGCTTCATAATAACCAACAACAAAAGCAGTAATTAGAACAAATATTTTATCATAGAAATAAAGGCATTTCTCTAAACTGTTTCTTTTTGTTTTACTGCTGAATCCTATGGAATGAATGGAATCATTCATCTCTTTACCCCATTCCATGAAGTTAAAATTATTTAAATGTGAAATTATTTTGTGTAGTATACATACATTTCTATTGCAATAATCAATTATGCATTATGAAAATAAAATATCATCACTGTGCCTTTTTGATCATTATTCTGTAATCTTTTCTCAAAAGCCTTCTGAGGTGCTGACATGTACATATTCTCACCACCTCCTACACTTCAATAATAAATTGTTTACATGCTGGCCCAAAGCATTATCTCTGAGACACATTTGATTACTTATAACTATTCATGGAGCGTGTTTTCCCTTAGTTTGGATCTAAGGAGGACACTCAAAGTTAGCTTTTACAAATTGTTTGGTGAATTCAAGCCAAACTACTGTAGGATATTGGAATATTAGAATTAGAATCAACTTACACATGTAATCTCCAGACTCCAAAATCTCCAAAACTTACATGTGTACACCAACAGGAAATACAAATAAGAATATAATATATTCTCTGTGCATGTGCAACATGTATTAAAAAATAATGTGATTAACACACAGTAAAATAAGCATATGTTATGTAATTAAGTAGCAAAATATAAATTTACCAGCTTTTTTTCATTGTTACTTTTTTTACATCACGAAACAAACCTACCAAGCTTCAAACCTTCAAAAAAGAAACATAACTAGAAACTTTGCATATCTACTGTACTGATATATTAAATGGAGTATTAATTAATTGATACTTTGGGGTCTTGCACCTATGATTATTACCATTATAGTTTATTTTGGGACTAAAGAACACATCAGTGATGACGTGACGTTGCATATAAATGTATGCATTCTTTGAATGAGGAATATAAACTTGTTTGTAAAGGAGGAGTCTAGACATGAGGGCTTTACTTCACACATGTTTACTTTTGACTTACCTTTTGATATCTGTTGTCTCATATCCTTCTTCTTCTTGTCACTTACGAAGAAGTTTTCATCCTAATGAACTGCATAAATCAGGTGATGTGGTCCTAGGTGGGCTGTTTGAGGTCCACTACACTTCTCTATTTCCTAAAATCACATATACATCAGAACCAGAACAACCAACCTGTGAAGGGTAAGTATTTAAAGCATAGAAATTAATGATAATTTTGAACTGTATTTTCTGTTCAGAGCTTCTAAAAATTTGTAACAAGTTAGGTACAATTTTAAAAGCTTTGTATTTGTAGCTTTGCATAAAATATAGGATGACTTTTTCTGACGAATAGTAAAATTCACCTTTTGGCAGTTCATTGTGATATTTTTTTCAGCTTTGATTCTCTAGGATTTAGGGCTGCTATGACCATGGCCTTTGCTGTTAAAGAGATCAACAATGATCCAAATCTGCTGCCAAATGTGACCTTGGGATACAGTCTTTATGACAACTGTGGTGCATTAGTTATTGGATTCAATGGTGCATTATCTCTGGCCAGTGGTCAGGAAAAGTGGTTTTCACTTCAGGAGAATTGTTCAGGAGTTCCTCCAATTATTGGGATTGTCGGTGATTCCTATTCCACATTTTCAATAGCTACTGCCAATGTGCTAGGTTTGTTCAAAATACCAATAGTAAGTTAGCCCTATCTTTAGTGTCACCTAAAACAATATTGTATGTTTTAAATGTAAAAATTTTTTCTGTGTTTTTTCTGTTTTGCATGGAATAATTTATATGTAATTTTGCTGAGAAGGTAAGTTATTTTGCCACATGTTCATGTTTGAGTGATCGTCAGCAGTTCCCATCCTTCTTCAGAACAATCCCAAGTGATGCTTTCCAGGTAAGATACTGCTTAAGGCTGTGGAAAAACCTGTTAGAATTTAGGTAACACTGTAAAGATATGAATTTGTTACTGATCACGTAATTTTCTCCAACTCTTGAAACATAATTCAAACATGTCAAAAATATATATTTCATTTATTAAATGATTGAACTTACTCATATATTACAAGTAAATTAGGTGCTTAAACATTTTTTGGCAAGCTGTAAAAAGATTTGTAAGCAGATCTGAAATAATTTCAACTTGTTTTGCACAGCATATCTCACAATAAAAATGTGAGAAAAAGTTAGCCTTTATTTGTAAAAATTCATTTAGTGTAGAAAAGTACCACATCAGGAAATAATAGCCTTTACTGAAGTGATTTGTGTCACACCTATTAGCACCTCTGCCATGTCCAATACACTAAAATCTAACTAAAGCATTTTGCTATGTCCAGTGTTTTAGTGAGTTCTACTTTGTAACCCATCCATTTACTTAAACCCTAGAGTATAAAATATTGTAACAAAAATGTATCTTATCTGCAACTTCTTTTTCTTTCACTTATGGTGAATATGTTTTCCCAGGTAAATGCTGTGATTCAAATTCTTAAACACTTTGGCTGGACATGGGTTGGCCTACTGGTTACTGATGATGATTACGGCTTCTATGTTGCCCAGTCTTTTCAGTCAGACCTTTCACAAAATGGTGTAGCTTGTCTGGCATATGTTGAGGTTTTACCTTGGGATAGCAAACCAGCTGAACTGAAGAAAATTGTTAATTTAATAAAGACTTCCACAGCTCGCATTGTCATTGTGTTTGCCCATGAGATTCACACCTTTAGGCTGATAGAAGAGGTAAGATTAAATGCATAAACTGTAAGTGTATATGTATATATGCACGCTTGTGTGTCTGTAACATAATTACATCACTTCAAGCGTTTAAATAATTGTACAAGTTGGCATCCAAATTGTAATACATTTTTCCTTTCTCATTTATATTTTTCTTAATGTAAATATGGTTAAACTGCTATAATCCAGTAGTACAAAAAAGTTATATAATTGCAATTTAATACCCAGGTAGTCGAACAGAATGTCATAGGCCGACAATGGATCGCAAGTGAAGCATGGGCATCAGCATCTGTACTTCAGATACCCCGTTTCATGCCTTATCTTGGTGGCACACTGGGTATTGCCATCCGCCGGGGAGAAATACCAGGGCTCAGAGACTTTCTCTTAAAAATACGTCCTGATGAAACTGACCACTATGAAACTAATCTGGTGATTTTTTTAAAGATTTTTTAAGAAATTGCATGTAAACAATATAAACCAGAACTCAGGAATATTAACTTTTTGATGTGTTTCAGGTAAAAAAGTTTTGGGAACACACATTTCAGTGTCAATTCCATTCAGCAGATTGGGAAGAAGGAAGGAAACCTCTATGCACTGGTGTTGAAGATATTGAACAAGTTCAGGCTGAGTTTCTTGATGTCTCTAACCTCAGGCCTGAATATAATGTTTACAAAGCTGTGTATAGTTTGGCTTACGCTCTTGATGAGATGCTACAGTGTGAGCCAGGCGAAGGACCTTTTATTAACCATGCCTGTGCTGCTATGAAAAGTGTGGAACCATGGCAGGTGTATATGAATTAACGAAAAGTCAAGATTTGAATAAATCTATTGTACATTTGCATGAACTTCTGGTTAAACTTTGTCATTCTCTTCAACCTTTTGCAGCTTTTGTACTACTTGCAGAAAGTGAATTTTACTACACCGTTTGGTGATCAAGTTTCATTTGATAAAAATGGCGATGCCCTTCCTATATATGATATCATGAACTGGGTATGGCTCCCTGATGGAGGAAGCAAAATTCAGAATGTGGGTGAAGTAAAGATTTCTGCCCTTGGAGGGGAAGAACTTATAGTTTATGAAAACAAAATCATCTGGAATTTTGAGTCAAAACAGGTTTCTTCTTCTTAACAAATAGCCTCCAAATAAACTTTAAATATAAATCCTTGCTACTAAGGACTGACAGTTTGAATTTCTTGCTTTCAGCCACCCCAATCAGTATGCAGTGAAAATTGTCCTATTGGTACACGAATGGGAAGAAAAAAGGGGCTCCCTGTTTGCTGCTTTGACTGCATTCTCTGTTCTGATGGGAAGATAAGCAATGGATCTAGTATGTGTTTTAAAGTCAATATTTCACCTTAAACATGTAATATGAGGTTCATTAAAAAAAAAACTTTATTCCTTTTTTCAGATGCTAGGGAGTGCATCAGTTGCCCAGAAGATTTCTGGTCCAGCCCCCGGCGTGATCACTGTGTTCCTAAAGAAACAGAGTTTCTCTCCTACCATGAACCTCTTGGCATTTGTTTCACAATCACCTCACTGCTGGGCACCTTTATATGTAGTGTTGTTCTGGGGATCTTTATCTATTACCGTAGGACACCTATAGTGCGAGCAAACAATTCAGAGCTAAGCTTCCTGCTTTTAGTGTCACTTACATTGTGCTTCCTTTGTTCTCTGCTGTTCATTGGAAGACCCAGGATGTGGACATGTCAGCTAAGACATGCAGCATTTGGGATCAGCTTTGTGCTCTGTGTCTCATGCATCCTGGTTAAAACCATGGTGGTGTTGGCTGTGTTTAAAGCCACCAAACCAGGAGGTGGTGCAGGTCTTAAATGGTTCGGTCAAACACAACAAAGAGGAACGGTTTTTGGTCTCACTTGTATTCAAGCCCTAGTCTGCACTGTGTGGATCATCTCTGCTTCACCGATGCCACATAAAAATACACAATACCACAATGACAAAATAGTTTATGAATGTGATATTGGTTCAATCTTTGGATTTGCTTTTCTTCTTAGCTACATTGGGTTACTAGCTTTTATCAGCTTTATGTTAGCATTTTTAGCACGAAATCTTCCTGACAATTTTAATGAGGCCAAATTCATCACGTTCAGCATGCTTGTCTTCTGTGCTGTGTGGGTCGCCTTTGTTCCTGCCTATATCAATTCTCCAGGTAAATATGCTGATGCAGTGGAGGTGTTTGCCATCCTGGCCTCCAGCTTTGGCCTTTTAGCGGCGCTGTTTGGGCCAAAATGTTATGTTATTCTTCTCAAACCAGAGAGAAATACCAAAAAAGCAGTAATGGGTCGAGGAACCACAAAATTTAGGTGTGTCCATGTTAAATAATAATAATATTGTGAAAAATGGATAATGCAGTTATGTTTTTCTCTTTGGGGGTATTTGATTATTAACAGTTTTTATCTCCTGTGTGTGTTTTCAAGCTTTCTACTTTGAATGCTGATTTTTTTCTGTGCTATAAAATCTGATAAAGGGATAATAATCTAACCAGAACCATATCTTCATGCATGTACTACATCGACTACATGGAAACAAAACACTGAATAATAATCATGATCTGTACAAACTTATCCAATTCTTTTTAAAACAAATGGGTTTTATGTGGAAATTCTAGATTGGTGGCCTGCTGATTTACCCTAAGATGTATGGCACACACAGCTTGATGCGGTTTCTAAGTTAGAAAAAGTAAACAGAACCAAACTCAGAAACGGTATTTTAAATGCTTCAAAGCAACGTGTGTGCTTAGCATGCAGTGGCAACACAGATTTTCCTCATGGGTAGGTATGAGACGTAATATACTGGATAACAGAATTTGATGTTGATAACAAGATATTAAGGATGTGACACAAAAACCTTGTATTAAAAGCACTGAATTCATTTCCACAGCTATTTCAGAATTTGTTCAGGTGAGATTTAGAATTATAATTTCAATTCAATTCAGTTTATTTATATAGCCCCAAATCACAACACATGTCATCTAAAGGCACTTCACAAAGACAATTCATTCAAATCACACAGTCAGATTAGTTAAAAGTTTTCTATCTAAGGAAAACCAGC
>JAUZNJ010073179.1:0-25348 GCA_034780135.1 Jordanella pulchra | reverse complement strand
TCCATCCATCCATCCATCCATCCATCATCCGTCCGTCCGTCCGTCCGTCCGTCCATCCATCCATCCATCCATCCATCATCCATCCATCCATCCATCCATCCGTCTACTTTGTGAATGCTGCCATCTAGTGCCTTTAAAGCAAATATATTTTCAAACATTGAAAGAGAAAACATTCAATGAGATTTAATTACAAGGGTAAATTAAAACAGCAAATACTGTATAAAAAGTAAAATGAAGTGAAAGAAAAACTTCATTCTTAAATGTGAGACGGGTCCTTTGCTAGTTTACATATATTTCATCTTCTCCATATTTATATACTTCATGCATTGGGAAGAATTGAACCGGGATATTTTTCATGTTCACATCTTCCATGTTGTTGCCATAAAGCCACAGAGCTGATCATTTACATCTATTGTTCCCTTTCCCCTCGTTTTCTTAATGAAAATCATATTGTTTTGCAGTCAAGTTAGATGGAGAATGGATCTGAACCCCCACACCGATATACACCAACGGTGTTCAGATGGTGAACATAATGCCTCCCTCATTCCTGTCTCTGGCCCCAACTCCAGTTTGTATAGAGAATAAAAGCGCTTATTGGAGCATGATAATGGGATGAGCAAAAGTCTGAAGTGTCTGGTGTGCCAAGACTTTGGGAATGCTTTTTATTTTATTGGTTTAAGACAAACAGGAATTTTCCTTGTTGCTTTTTTGTTCTTCATGTCCTGTTTTGCCGATATAGCTCTGGAGATCAGAGCTACAGTAGATAATGGCCCAACGGATCTGATTTCACAAGATCATCATGGCTCCTGCCATAAGGAACCACTTCATAATTATGTATGAAGCTTTAGTAGAAATGGTTTAGGGAACAAAACTGTCAGTAAGAAAAGGAGAAGGGATAAGAATGAAGGGAAGAGAGAGCAAAGAGGAAAAAAGTAAAAAAGCACAAAGAAAACAGCACAAAAATATCCAGTAGGTCCTGTTGTGGAAGTCTGCTACCATACCTGCATTAAAACAGAGGGAAAAGAAACAGAACAACCAAAGGAAAAAAAGACTATTCACAAGAGGAGCAGGTGTCCCATAAACTCCCAGGCAACACATGAAATATAAAGCAAAGCCTGTGATGACTTCAGTGTTGGTCTCAGTTGAATACATCTGAATCTGTAGCTTAGCTTTTAGTTTTAGTGCATCTGTGGAAACCTGCAACTAAACAACTGTGTGTATAATGGGTGTAAGAAGGGGAATATGCTTGATGGCAGGTGTGAGATGAGAGACGAGAGTCCCCAGGGGCCCCACCTAAGAGGCTCTGTTGCTGAGGCCCCACAGCTCCGCTGGCAGCCAGTCACATCCAGGTTAGACCCAGATGAGAGCCCAGGGATCAGAGGCACCTTTAAAATCACTTACAGCGGTTAAAGCTTGAAGGTAAAGATCATAGAGAAGACAAATGTAAAAATTTAACTATCATTTAGTCACTTGGTTCCCATTTACAGTGATTTTCTCTAGCATCTAGTAGCAAGAGCAGAATGTGAAGGTTAAATCTTTTTCAGCATCTCATATCTATTTCTAAATCTCACATATATGGATATATCCATATATATTTTATATGTAAATCTTAAATTCATGACAGATTTAAAATATACATATATTTAGTTTATAACTTTCAGATTTGAGACATATATTCAAATTTCCCTTCAACATTTAGATTTAGTGTATACATTTATATTTAAGATTTAAATGTCGAATGATAAAACCCAGCCCAGATAAATGCAGCAAAGAAGTGAAGGCTTGTAATTTAGGGCCTATTCTAAAGCTTCTTTTGGTCTACAGCTGATGTTACTTTGAGTCGAGGGATTGCTGTCAAGTCCACAAGTCGATGCAATCAGCTGGTTTCCTCTAGAAAGAAAACTTTGAACCAGTCTGACTGTGTGGTTTGAACAGTTTCTGTAAAGTGACTTTAGATGACGTGTGTTGTGAATTGGCTCTATATAAATAAAGGGAACTTAACTCAGTTTAGGCCTGTGCTGAAACCTTGCTTTTTATGAACTGGTTATAACTCATGCATCAGGTTTCTCTAAATGTTCCATGAAAACATTCATACCCCCATTCATCTAATGCAAACAAACAGCAGTGTTTATACTACAAACAAAGAGTAATTTACAAAGGTGCCTCTGAGAAAAGGTACTAGCATCATATTATGGGTTTCTAAACCCATGTGGGCAGGAGGATCTCCTGTAGTGATCTGACTTCTTCTTAAAGTTCTTTGTAAATGTATTTGCTCTGATGCTGTTTCCCCAGCAGATGATAGAGGAGGTGTCATTCTCCACAACAGACTGATAGAAGAACTGCAGCATCTTTCTGCAAACACTGACACACATATAAGCTTCCTTAAGAACTGGGGTTGGGCAATTTATTTGCAACATGATCGCAATTTAACAAAACACCATTTTTAACTTCCAGAATCACTCAGTTTTGGTCTCATTACATTCAAAACGAGTAAGACACCGATTTTCTCACTCCTGCCCTTCAGATGAAGGTATTTTGAAGACATTGAAATCCTGGATTGATTTATACGGTTGAGCTTGAAGCAAGGAAAAAACCTTTTAAAAAATCATCACAAAAACTGCACATTTCATTTTTAGCATCATTCAGCCCTATTAAGATTACAACCAGCTCCGCCCCTTTTTGTAGACGGCTTCACAGTTCACATTGATCAGATGATTGTTTTCACACCAGGCCGCAAAGCAGTTCACTAGCTCCCTGTTCTTCTACCTACAGACTGCAGAAATTACTGTAGATATAATTCAAAAATAAGTTAAACCTTTTTTTATGAATTGCAGTGTCAAATGTCACTAGTGATCACTTATGCATCAGGTTTCTTTCAATGTTCCATGAAAACATTCACACCCACATTCATCTAATGCAAACAAACATCAATGTTTGTACCATAAACAAAGAGTCATTTAATAAAGGTGCCATTGCAAAGAGGTGTCGGCATTAATTCAAGCATGAGTTTATATCTGCAAAACTAAGGAAAGGATATCTGTTAAATGGATGCTCTCACTTCTGGAATCTTAATAAAACAAACAGCTGAGTGAAAAATTACAATAAATGATTTCCTTTACTGCACCAAGTTCCCTCAGAAAAGCAACCAGCTGGATGTATTTAACTTGATTGCGATGTCAGATCCATTTCACACAGGTTTAAAAGTGCATATTTTACCTCAGCAGTAGCTTATTACCAGTATCAGAAATAAAATTCCCCAGAATTATGCCTAAAAATAATCCATGCATTTCCTACTTAAAGGCTGGAATATTTATAATGCATTTAATCATTTAGAGACAGATTTAATCCTCATTGTAAAAAAAACACTTTGTCAAAAGTACAGTAAAATACCGGCAGCTGTGGTTGCCAGAAACTTACCATAAATAAAAAGTGAAAACTGTATAAAAGAAAACAGTCCATCAGTTTGGTACCTTTAAATTGCAGTTGAAAACAGGATTATTTTACTGTAAATAATTGTAAAAAAAAAAAACAAATACCATAAACACTTATACTGTAATGTCCTGTAAAAAATGACACTTTCCATTAATTTTTACATTCATTAGTTGTAAAATAGCAGATACATTATGCTCCTTTTTACAGTAATTTGTTGTTAATTTAACAGTGTTGGATAAACCTTATAATGGTAAAATAAAATGTTTAAACTGGAATGTGGTGAACCTTTTCAAAGGCTAGGCCAAAAAAAAAAAAAAAAAAAAACACAAAGTAAATTCGTAAAACTCATTACAAAATGTTATTTTGACCACTTCAATTTTAAAATGTAAATAATAATAAATAATAATAAAAAAAAGAAGAAGAAGAAGAAGAAGAAGGAGTGAGAGCTAAGAGGGTGGACAATGAAGCTAATAGTGACACTAAATGCCTGCACCACCACCTTGCCTAAGAAGTTACAGCTGAAAAAGTAAAGTCTAATTAGCTAGTTTCACACACTAAAAAAATTTAAATGCTCAGTAAAAACTGTATTGCTGGATTTTCTAAAAACCCGATTAAAAAATAGTCGACACACCAAGCAAACAACAGTAACATTAAAATGACATCAGAAATAATTTGAATTGCCTTTTCCTTTTTAATTGGAAATATTTACTCATCTCATGTTTTCATTTTAGGCAGTCCTGGTGAGGAAAATGTCAGAAAACGTCGATATTTATGTGGTGCAGTAGCGGTGGGAGGTCAGAAGCCGTGTCCGTTAGCGTGAAGAAAGATGGCGGTTCGTTTCCTGTTAGCAAACGAGCAACCTGCACACAGCTTAGCATCGCTCCACCCTATTGGTGGAAACGGAGAATGAGGTCTTCTTCTTCTTCTTTTTTTGTGGCGGTTGGCAAGCAACTCACTGATGCGTATCTAATGCAAAAAACTTTATAACGGTGAATCAGGTCGTTATTTGGACAATATATTTTAAGAGAGGAGGGTTCTATCAGTAAACATGTTTTTCCGTTGAGTGATCTGTGGTTCAACCTGTCACAGTATAAAAACTTGTAACACGAATTCAAACAGTGTGAAACTGTAGAATTAATTTTTATTCATTTTTTTGCATGCTCTTATTTTTATCTGATAATAGGAACAAAAGCAAAGCATTATACACGTTTTACAGTATCTTTGATTGGAATTATTATTTATTCAAACATTTTCATTCTGTAATAATGGAAGATAATGCTTGCATCAAAATCAACAACTATATCCTGTAAATTTGAATATGCAGAACTTGATAATCTGTAGTTTTATCCATATAATTCCGTAAAAATGAGGAGTTTTTTATATTTCTATCCATACAGTAATTTCTTGTAAAATAAATGCATATTTATTCAGTTTCACATTGAATTACAGTGAGTTTTATATTTTTTCAGAATAAAATTCAACATGTTTTCCAGTAACTTGATTAATAGTTATTTACCATATTTAATAAAGTAAATGACCATTTTTGGTTTCATGGTTTTTTTACTGTTGCTATTTGACATTTTTTGCTGTGTTTTTACTGACTTTTTTTACAGTGCAGCTTGGCTTCTGATCAATAGTTTATTGTTAAATCAGGAACAAAATAAGAATTTCTCATTCTTACAGATAGAGCCCTTAACGACCCAGTTCCCAAAGCTTTGCTGTCAGACTGCAGGTCTATGGGTGGCTCCCAAATTTAAAAACAAGAAGAAGACTGGGACGCAGATCTCTTAGTTGTCATTGTCGCCTCCTATGGAAGCAGCTCGGAGTCTGTTTTTTCTTTCCTGCCTGCTTTCAGGACTTGGCTTGGAAACTTTCCTTTTAGATAAGGCTTATAGCTATGCAGAATTAATGCTTTAATAGGCTTAGACTGCCGGAGGACATGGTGGCCAGTTTTCTTCCCTCTGCTATATTCTCCTGCTAATCTCCAATACTCTAATCAGGCATTTTGTGAAGCTACTGCTGACGTTAACTTTTTTTTTTTTTTTTTGCCTTAAGGTACAGCTGGACAGGGCTTTCAGTTTAGGCAACCAGACGTGAAGTTTTCTAGAAGACATTTCACCTCTCATCCAAGAGGCTTCCTCAATTTTATGAGTGGCTGAACTGAAGAAGCCTCTTGGATGAGAGGGGGAACTTCTTCTAGAAAACTTCCTGTCCAGTTGCCTAAACTCATCTCTCTAAGCTTGACCACGACCTAGATAACTGAAAACCTTCACAGATATGCCTTTCAGTTTAGCCATAATTACATCTTGGAGGAGGGCTTTGTTTTGGCTGACAGGTTTTCATTTCTACTGTGACCCCTGTCCTGTTGCGCTACAACAAGCATGCTCATTGCGAGGCACTTCTTTCTGTTAGGTTACATTAAGTGATACCTTATAGACTATCTGCTGCAAAGTTAAGGATACAAAGCGGTAGACTTTGTGTTGTCACCATGTGTTTATTCAGATGGAGGAACATCTTTAGGCAGGGTGTCCATTCTCACCACATGTTAAGATATAATGATGATTCCTGTACGGTTACAAATGCCATTTGGTTAGCTGATATGACCCATGTTCATTCAGGAGAAGGGGGGATTGCTGCCGACTTGATAAAACAATGTGATAAACTGTCTGTTATTATCCAATGGTCAGGAATAGGAGAGATTGCAGCAAAGTTAACAGAATTATTTGACAGACTACCTGAGAAGACTGTTACAAATGTGACAGTCAGTGATATCAATGCAAAAAATTTAATAGAACAATGTGTCAGACTATCCGTAAATTTAGAAGAAGGAGGGATTGCTGCTATGTTAATGGCTCAATGCAATTCAGTGGGTTTTCTTGGACAGACAATTGGCCAATCAGAAAACTAAATTAGGTGTTTATTGATAATTTAATTGGAATATATGGAGCTTACTTTGAAGTTGTTGAGGTCAATGGCAAGAAATGTGTCTATTTATTTCTGTATATTGGTATCTGTTTCCTTAGTAAATGACAATACTTTCCAAATATTTTGAAGTTTTAGATAGAACACATTTATTAAAATCTCATGTCATCAGAATTTAAACAGTCTATTTTCTTATAAAAAAATAACCCTGTGCTGTTTTTGATCAAAATATTTTGACTTATTTCTGAACTCATTAATACTTCCAAACTGTACTAAAGTCAAGTATAAGAAAAACCTCCCATCAAAGTTCTGCTTGAAACCAGGCTCAGAAAGTGTTGAATGATTACACTTAACATCATTTGATGAGGGCAGTGTTTGGGATTTGTAAGCCAGCAGTTCCTTGTTAAGTACATAGAATGAGGTCATCATCAGAGAAGGTCACCCTGAAGCAGCCATGACACCACGGGAGGGGGGGTTCTGTCTCAGGGGGAGAGTACAAGCGAAGCCTTCCCTCCTTCTCCCCGTCCCCCCTATGTGAAAACATTATAGGCAATTATTTCCTCTTTTTCACAGACCCAGCTGGAGGTCAAACAGACAGGCAGAAAACAGAAATACGAAGCAGCACAAAGAGTAACGACCAACCAACGCTGTAATTCAGACAAATCCGGAGGGGAGACAAGGGACGTCACAGGCTTACTGTGTCACGGGACGTGGGTCCGTTCACGCACTGCGAGGTGACGTAGCAGACACGCAGAGGGGAAAGTGGGGGTAGACTCTCACTATGTGTAGTAATGCTCAGATCCGTTGAATCCATTCACGTATCAAACTTGAGCAAACCACGTCTTGAACTGGAGTAAAAAAAGCCAGATGGCATTTAGAAAACAAACTATTTAACATTCTTACTCAAATGTTGCTGATCTGTTACATTTTTTACTGAAAAATACAGACATTTCCAGTTCATTTCCTACTAAGGTCATCTAAAATACAACCCTAGCTACAGCCAGCCATGACGCTGTTTGCTATGATAGCCTTGACCTAACATCTCCTAATTTGGGGGAGAATTTACACTTAGAAAATAAAACAAAAAGATACAAGATACTATAATATAAAATGAAAACAGCCTAAAGAATATCCCTAAAGGAGTTTAAAAATGTATTTCTACACTTATAGTGTGCATTTACAGCATCAGTTAGTTGTTGTTTTGATTGATCAGCTGTTTGATCATTTATTCACAAATGCTGAGCCTGTTTGTAGAAAGGGAAGATCAAAGCAAACCAGCGCTACAACTCGTTTAATTTCAACATTGGATTTCCCCAAAGGATCAATTACGTCTCTTAATTGAACTCAAATGAGTTTGTAAAAGACCTACAGTTTTAAGTGATCATTAAAAAGATGGATTTCTTAATAATATAATTAGATATTCATAAAATATGACTATGTTTATTTTTATGAATTACATAGTAAAATGTTTTCAGTCTAAATTTTCTTTATTTGACCACGATTTTACAGTCATAGAGTCTAAGATGGATGATTCGTTGATTAGAGAGACGATTCTGGGGTTTTAGCTTGAATATAAAAGTCTGAACAGTTTCTGTCAGTGTGGAATCTGCAGAGATGCTAAAAAGTAATTACCCTCCCTGGTAGGTTTCACAGCTATAATCCCCAATAAAGGCTTTTCCATCTACACAATAAGAGCTGTCAATAAATGCTGAAAGAGCATTTATAGTTAAATATTTCATAAATAGATTGAAAAATGATGGAATAATGGTAATCATTCTAAAGATAAAAAATCCATTTTCATTCTGAAACCGTAATCAAATTAAGTCCCAAAAATTGGTTTTAACATCTGTTCAATTTCCTGGAAATTCTAAATCAAGAAACTAAGCGCTCATAAACTAAAATATAAAATAATTCAAACAAACAAAACAACAAACAAAAACACACGAAAAGAGATTATTAAACATTAAATTAATTAGTTATTTCCCCCCAGAAATGTATTCTTTTGAACATAAATAGAAAAAAATGAAATAACGTTTCCCCTAAATAAACTTGTCAGTATATATAGTCTGAGATCTGAAATTGATTAATGTTAATTGTCTGAAAAGGGTATGAAGAAGTAAAACCTATTTTTCATAGCCCTTCTCCTTCTAATTGCACTTAAAGTAACCCCCCCGTTAAACTTCCAAAATTCACAAACACACACAAATAAAATTATTTATGTATATATATATATACTTCTTCATACATACATGTAATATAAATTTAGAAAATAATATTTTAAGTACATCCAGGTCAGGTGAAAAGAATATGAGCAAATTACATTTCTACTACTGATAACCTACTCAACGACCCATCAGAGTCACCTTTTGTTTCTTCTCTCCCCCTTAAATAACTTTTGGACACACCTACAGTATATTTATCTCTGTTTTCTCCTGCATCAGTCAGAACTGATGAAGTCTCTTGGATCAGAGGTGAAACATCTTCTAGAAAACTACACGTCCAGCTGCCTAAACTGAATTTTCCTAGCTTGACCTGGATGACTGAGAACCTTCACCGATATATATATTTCTGATTGAGCACCAACACCAACTTAAAACTACTTTCCCATCCAACACTTGTCCCGTACCACTTTTGCATGGAGGAAAGTCAGTTGTGAGGCGCCTCTCTGCTGACCTGGTTGCAGTTTGGACCTGAGCTGTTTGGTGAACGGACACAGGATGACCTGCAGCTCCTGTAGCCTTATTCCAAACCCTGCCTGAAGTTGTTGGTCCTGTAAGTTTCTAGGCTGCTGTGCTGCTGATGAGAGGACAGGCCTTGATGTCAGAAACTGGAGGTGATGCTGTTGATGCTGAGAGAGCTGCTGCAGTCAGAAACATGATGATATCACAGTGTGGTCCTGCCCCTCTGCACGTCCTCTCCAATGTACCCTAGCAACATGAGAGACGTGCCGGCTGGGGGTAGGTTATCATATAGATGCAGCCTGCTTCCTTCTTCTGCTAACAGTGACCCCCCCTCCCTCAATACTCTCTGACCAGCCTCTGCCCTCTACTCTCCTGATCCAATGGCCAATCAGGCGGATGAATGGGGGCAGGGCGGAGCAGAAACACCATTCCAGTGCAGAGCTGTAACATCTCCCTAGAGCTAACAGGGAGCTAGCAACTGAGAGGGGGGAGGCAGAGGAAAAGCTAGCCTGTGTGTGTTTGTTTGTGTGTGTGTGTGAGAGAGAGAGGCGGTGACTGCTGCCTGTCGCAGACTAGCAGCCGCAGCTACCAGACTTTTTTTTCCCTTTTTAACCTTGCCTTACCCAGCTGACAGCTCAGGTCTGCTGCTTGTTTCTCTCCAGGTTGAACGGTCAGTGTGGAGGGGAGAGGAGTGAACCTAAGCAGGGCTTCCTTCCTCTGAGTTCTCTGCTCCAAAGCAGCGTAGCAGCTGATACCTCCTGGCGGACGTGCAGGCAGGATGATAGCGGCTCAGCTTCTGGCCTACTACTTCACTGAGCTGAAAGATGATCAGCTCAAGAAGGTAAGAGCACAACGTTAAACCGGCAGCTAAGACTGCAGGCTTCAGCTGTCAGGAAACACTGACAGGATGTCAGGAATCAGCCGATGGTGCTGGGAAGGGAGGATGTAGTTTTTTCACAACTATTAGAGGAGAAGGTCACGATCAGCACTGGTTCGGGGGTGGGTCCATTTTCTGGTCCCGTTACGGGTTTCTTGTATTTGACACTGATGTCCTTGAGCTGGGCTGTGGCGCCGGGGATGGTGT
The DNA here is from genome assembly GCA_034780135.1 of Jordanella pulchra. NCBI lineage: Eukaryota > Metazoa > Chordata > Actinopteri > Cyprinodontiformes > Cyprinodontidae > Jordanella > Jordanella pulchra. The sequence goes on along the minus strand of JAUZNJ010073179.1, from coordinate 15,229 downwards.
CTGCAGCACATCGCCACCATCAGGGGGCTTTGGAGCACTGGTTGCCATGGCGTCCACAGACGGCAGGTGCCGGCTGTCATAAAAACTCACGGACTCCGTCGTTATGTCTCACCCGTTTTCTTCTCTCTCAGCGGTTCTCTCCTGCTTCCTATCAACCAAAAGAAAACATAAATATTATTTGTCAACTAATTTCAAATAGTAAGTAATCATAACGTTTTTATTACAATTGTGCGCAAAACGTATCCTCAAAATTTTGAACATGCTAATTTTGGCAATTACAGTACTTCCAATAAATAAGAAATATATTTAAAACTGCACATGAATACGTTTGTTCACTCGATAACTCCTGAAAACAGCCCGCAGTTCATCATTGCGAGCTAAATATTAAAAAATGTCTCTCCATGAACCCAAATACCCAACCGCTTCATCATCCAACTACTTCCGGTCTTTTTAGTTTTTTTAAGGTGGTAAGGTCCAGCTGCAGATCAGCAAATCATGAGATGACAAAAAAAGTGTTTCCATTGCCGTTTTGCAAAATATAATAATGTTCATATGCCTGAAAAACCAGCCTATCAAAGCATGAAAGCTTTTTATTAGAAACACTTACGTTCTTTTCTCCCTAATTTCTGTGTTTCCTTTTAGCAAATTTATTTTCATAATACAGTTTGAGCAATTTAATGATTAATGGAAACGCAGCTGTTGAGACCAATGTGGGTGTGGGTGGTTAACAGACATGGAGAAGTGATGACCAACAAACAAGAAACCAATGAAATTAAATAAATGCCCTTAATGGGCTTACGTTTTGTAACTATGTAAAAACTGTATAACAGGGTAGTAAAATGTTCAACTTCCTTAAAGGTTTCTTTTGGTTTTGCTAAATTTGTTTGAAATCATCAATTAAACCAACCAACCCGGGTGTTCAATACATCTTTATTCATGAACTACCTGAAATGACCTGAGCTGTCTTTGACACCACCATCATTCAAACACAATCTGTTTGATGACGAGGTATACCTGAAACTATGGTCTAAAAAAATTAAGAAAATAAACAGACAGATGGGAAACAAAACATCTATCAGTCTGGAGGACATTTTTAAGCCTTTTAAAATCTGGTGACTGACAGAATCATTGCCACAAGAAGATCACACACTCCAGCTACACCAAAGGCACATTATTGACCCTTCAGAAGGTCACAAAAGAGCCGAGAATAACAGCTAAAGAACTACAGGTCTCACTGACCTCTGCTAAGGCCAGAGTTCATTATTCAACAGTAAAAAAGAACAGCTGGGCAAAAATAGAATCTAAAGGGCATGGGCTTAGGGAAGAGCGCCCAACACGAGTATGAAGGACCTGGTATGGCGTCAATATTCTGCCAAAAGTCCACACATGCAATAAATACTCCCACGAGCAGCTTTATTTCATACAGACACTCAAAAACTACTCCTCAGGCGCATGTTCACTGTTTTACATTCGCGAATGGAGTACCGCGGGGCTTCAATATATCCCACTCGTGAGCACCTATTCCTTCTTTGCGTGCATGTGGTTTGATTTCAGCCTCCCTCCTCCTCGCGTGTGGACCTGTTTCTGTGCGCTCGTGTCAACTTTTGTCACTTTGAAGGCGTTACCCTACTGGACAAAGCAACCCGCCTGTGATTGGCTACTACCCAGGAAACGGAAGCCCCGCCTCTTAAAGCTGTACTCTTCTTCCTGCTAGCAAAGCAACTTCAGGCTAGCCGCATCGGATAGCAGCACCGGTGTTTAAAACTGTAAATTATTTATTGTTAACTTTGCTGACCAACTTCCAAGACTTGACCTCTTCTCTTCAAGCCTTTGTTACCAGGTCCTTCGTGAAGAACAAAATGGCCTCCATGAAAGGATTTCAAGGTCAGGTCAAAGTCGCTGCTGTCTTGAACAGAACTCAAAGGCCCGTCTCAGATTCTCTCAGAAAACATTTTAATGATCCCAAGATTCCTTGGAAAATATGTTGTCGCCTTAAGGGAGAAAATAATTAATGATTTGGAAACTAACAAAGCATTGTAGAAATAAAACCAACATCCCAGAGTCAACAGGAAATCATAGCAATGGTAGTGAAGGTCTTCAGAACCTGGTCCCAGTCCTTTTAATGTTTTAAGTTTTTAATGGGTTATATTGTTACATGAAACAAAAGATACAGCATAATATATCGAACTTAGAAATACAGAAAGCTACAAAGATAGTAGATGTGAAGATGTTCATACCAAACTGTTTTTTTCTGTTGAAATGAACATGTTCTTCGGACAATTTAAAAATGAAGATGAGGTTCAAAGCCATGGGGATGGAGGTGACATAAATATTGTCTGCCATTAATGATATTATTCTACCTTTTCTATTTCTAATGATCCAAATATACCAGTACCTTTGTTGTGGCCCAAGACGGCACTGCGTATGACCAAAACTCTTCTATCCTTAATTTTTTATCACCGTCACGTTTGGAAAATCACCCAACAATTTTAACATCTTACCATGTGAACCAGTCTGAAGTCATTGATTATTATTTCAGTCACCCCTTGCCTTCATCTAGCACCCTGCTAGTTCCACCTTAGGACCTGTTCCAGAAAAGAGTCATATGATAAAAATGTGTTTTGCTGGCCCTGCGCTAAACAACCAACCAAATGCTGAGATCTGAATGTTTCTTATAACTGATTTACCTTCCCTTTCTGCCTTCTTTTTTCTGTTCTTCAGATCGATAAGTACCTCTACTCCATGCGTTTCTCTGATGAAACGCTGAAGGACATCATGGGCCGCTTCCGTAGGGATATGGAGTATGGACTGGGCCGTGACACCAACCCCACAGCCACAGTGAAGATGCTGCCCACCTTTGTCAGGTCCATCCCTGATGGATCAGGTAGGGTTTCAAAGACAGCAGGGTTGTCTATGAGGGAAATTATCAGGCATCAGTGTTACCTGAAGGATTTTTGCTTTACTGCAACACAAAGATTGTAACGTATGAAGCATGTTTGTAGAAATGTGCTGATGCTTTGAAATGGCCCACTGCATCATGTCTCACCACCCTCTGTTCTCTGGAATTGGTCTCACTAATCACCATTTTTTGAGAGCAGTTTAGAAATCCTAATCACACTCTGTGCTTATTATAGAAAACACAATACTAGTTGGATTAAAAACCATGTTTCTGACCAATTGTAGAACATTTGGCTGTAGACTTCAGAACTGGCCTTTCATGAGCAAAGAACAGGAATGTTTGTATCCTGATCATGTCATTTAGGAGTGCAGATTAACGGATCAAAGAATTGGAAAGGACCAGGGGTTCAAATGCTAAAATAAAATAATTATCAGTTCACTTGTTCATTATAATTCTTCGCACATTGATTGAAAAGTCTAATTTCTTTTTAATTTAGAGAGAATATTAACCTTAAAATCCTGAGAAAATGCATTTAAAGCTGATAACTAGTTTAATCCTCAACTTTATTTATATACCCCATTCAAGATGAAAATAACTAAAAATTCTAACAAACAAAATAAATACAACAAATATAAGCAAAAGTAGGTTTATAAGACAAATTTTTGGTTGGCCTATAAAAGAAACCACTAAACCCAATGATATAAGAGCAGGAGGAAGAGAGATCCAGAGTCTTTGGGCAGCGGAGGAAAAGACTACGTAGCAAGTAAATAAATCAGCAGATCTTGATCACAGAACCTCAAGGACTTGGTACGGGTGTAAGGATTTAAAAGTTCATAGGTATAGATTTTCTGTTCATGCATTGCTTGTCAAGTCAGAACCAATGTCTTGAAATGTACTCCATGATGAACAAGAAACCACTCGAATGTCATTAAAAGTGGGGTGAAATGAAAACCTGTCGAAGATCCAGTCAGGAGCCCAGGCTTCTGCACAGACTGCAACCAGTCTAGGAAGGTTTTAGTTAAATGTGTGTATAGTGATAACCAAAAAAATGTGACAAAAAACACCATGGATTGAGATTTCCATTTCTGGGGGAGAAACAACAACAAAGCTAAGTTTGGAAAATATTTCACCTACAATAGAAACAGTAATAAACCAGAGATCTGACAAACTAACAATTAAAGTAGTAGCCGTAGTAACTCATACAAGTCTAACATTTTAATGAGTTTTATATACTGACAGCATCAGGCATTAAGGATCCTTCTAAGTGGTCTGTCTTGCATTGGATTTTTGTTGCCTGACAACAATCTGTTATTGTTTAACACTCTTCTGATTAAGTCTTTCGTGGTTGTACATTATGTTCTTTATTAAACAATTCTTCTTTTTGAAATTGTCTCCAGAGGTTCTAGAGGAGTTTCTTGCTTGAGTTTCCCAGTCTTCTTTAAATCTGTCTGTTCGCATTGACCAATAATAAACACTACAGGTATAGATCCTGCAGCCAAGTTTCAGTAAAACTCATATTAGAGCATTCTCAATAGTCTGGCTGGGTCCTTACTAGAGTTTGAAGTTCTTCAAACTTGCTTGCTAAAGATCTAACATTGCCCATAATGACTGACTGAAGGGATGGTTTGAATTCCCACCTTCTTTCTCTTCTCTTTGCTCCTGCTCTGGATTCTTGGCATTGATTGTTATGGTTGTGCATCATAACAAATGTCTCGAAATAAAAAAGATATTCCAAAAGTCCTTTCAGCTGCTCAACACCCAACACCAGAGTTAAAAAAATAAAAACAGAACATAAGAAAAATACATTTTGATTTACAAACAAAGGAATTGAACTTCTTAAAAAAAAAATAATCTGAATCAAGTTACTCCGAACAACTACTGTAAATGAGCAACAATCCCTTGGTTGGGGATGAGGGGCACAGATGGGGATATCTTTAAAAACCAAGTATCAAGTCTCATGAAAATAAAGTTATGATGTAGTGTTCAGGATGAATAAATTGAACTTAGTTATAATCAGATTGAGAAAGCATAAGGAATATCCTACAACACAAAATAAGGTGAGAAGATGATCCTTATGAAGGTTTCAGGTTCCAGATCACAGAAACCAGCTGAAATTGCCTCAAACAAAGTGGGAATTATGATCTTTAGATTAAAAGCATTCTATCTTATGAATTCTGTTAATCAGGGGTGGAGTTACACTAACTTAATGCATAAAACCCAAGATACATTAGGCAGGGAGATGGAAACAATTAACAGGAATCCAGTATGTTTAATTTGTTTGTTTAATTCAGTCTTTGAATGACACTTCTAGATCAAAGCAGTAAAAAGATAAAAGCAAAGATTATAATTGCCTAAATGCAGTTTTTAATCAGCCAACTGAACATATAAATGCAAAACATTCATTCTTACTGGGATCAGAACCCAGAGATTAGTAGCTATAAAAAGAAAACCACCTACCCTCTCTACTGTGGGCTGGTCAGAATTTCTACCACATATCTTTACTCTGTCTTCGTGAACTTTATTTTTATTTCATATCAGGGTTATAAGAGTGAAACACAAATAGGAGTCATTCATTTAGCAGTGTTGCTGCCTTGCTCTGGGCCTCACACGTTATAAATAGCCTTTCGTTTCAGCATCAGCATAAGAGAAGCAGATATTACACAAAGGGCAAAGTTGAAGTTATGACAAGCAATGATGAGATGTTAGAAACAGAGAGAGCTTTGCTTTAACCTAAACAAATACAGCTTCATTCTCCTCTGATCCTAGGAATTTTACATGACAAAAACATATTAATAAAATATTTTCAGATGAAATATTATATCTAGCCTAAATGTACTTTAGGTTAATGGAAAATTAGCTTAGGTGTGCCAAATGTGTTAAAAGTATGTTGAAGTTGGGCGTTGGGCCCTTAGTCCTCGATGCGGGTGACCCAGGTTCGAATCCAGCTTGTGGTCCTTTCCCGCATGTCTCCCCCCCTCTCTCATACCCCCTTTCCTGTCAGCCTACTGTCAGAAAAACGAGCCACTAGTGCCGTAAAAAGCTAAAAAAAAAAAGTATGTTGAAGTTTCTTTTAGGAAAGTAAATACACCACCACAAAAAAAATATTCTAAAGGCGCTAGCGGTTGTTTGAGCTTTTTTTCAGTCTATCAATATTCAGTTTCACCTTTCCAAAATGACTGAGCAAAATGCAGCAATCGTTTATCCTTAGTAATATCAACCAGCACTTACAAAAAGGCAACAAACTTCAGGAGAATTTTAGACTTCTACATTGGTGGGATTTTCTCACTCAGAAACATGGTTATTTTAAGCGTTCTAGAAGATCAAAGACTCCAGTCAGCAGAAATAGGATCGTTTTTTCTGTTTTAGAGATGGACAAAAAGCTGAGTGACAAAGCATTTAACAATGCCAAGTTTCCTCCCATGACTTTGTCATAACTATGCAGAATTACTGCTTAGAAACAGTTTATGCTAAAGTTTTTTTCCAGGCTCATATGTTCACATGTAGATCAATAATGTCCTACATGTTTAGCAAAATGATTTAATTGTTTCATTTTTCACAGTACCTTAAACAGGGCTTCACCACTGACATGGTTTGGGTTTCCTTTGTGTCTCTTTTAATTTACTTTTTTTTACTTAGTATTCTGTTGTTTTTATGTTGAGCTTTAGGTATTAGTTTTTGTTTATTTCTTTAAGGTCAAAAACTTGTCCGACTGGCACACCTAGAGTTGGGGAAATGATCCTGCAGCCATGTTTTAATAAAACACACTATTACATTTCCAATATTCTGGGTGGGTCCTTGTTGGGGCTTGGAGTTCTTCTAACTTGTTTCCACATATCATACATGGCTCATATGATTAGTGGAAGATATAACTTGAATATCCTCCTCCTCCTCTTCTACTTGCTCCTGTTCTGCATCCTTGGTATCACCTTTTTTAACTCAACTGGGACTTTTGGAAGTAAAGTGATATTTCAGCTTTAGAGATATTGATGAGCTTCTCCCAGGTGGGAAAAGAGACAATTACCTGCCATGGTTGCTATAGTTACGCATCACACCAAATGTCCAAAGATAAAAAGATATCAGCAAAAGTCCTTTCAGCTGCACAGCAGAGGTGAAAAAAAAGGTTTTATTTTCTGCTTGGACACTTTGTTTGGTTGAAATTTTTACTTTAAGAATGTAATGTTTTGGTTTTGCTGTATGCCTATTCGTTTTTCTATTTTGGTATTGCCATATTTTGTTATTTTTTGTAACTTTTCGCAATAATAGTTTGGTTTGTTTACCTGTTGCCAGTTGTTTTCTAGTTTATTTTTCTTGCTCTTTTTCTTGTGCTTTTAACTGTTTTTTTTCTTTACTCTTTATTGATTTATTCTGGGTTGTGGGATTTATTATCTTGTCTTGGTTTATTTCTTCCTCAGTAAGAACATTCTGTTAATGTTGGGGAAAAAAGTCTAATTCTCTGCAACTGTGTTTCCCTATTTGCTCTGACTGCATCTGTTTTTGTCTGCTTTTAAAGTTTCAGTCATTTGCCAGTATTTATCAGGTCCTCAGTTCATTTCAATGCTTTCTAGCTTGGTTTTCTGTCTGAGGGCCTCTGAAAAATAAAGTCACTGACTAAAATGACTAAAAAAAGTATTTTTATTTAAAATAAGTCAAAACAATCCAGACACTATTCTCTCACTATATGCTCAACTTTACAGAAAAAGGAGACTTCATAGCTCTTGATCTTGGTGGGTCAAACTTTCGGATCTTGCGCGTCAAAGTGACTCAGGACAAGAAGCAACCAGTTCAAATGGAGAGCCAGGTCTATGAGACTCCTGATGACATCATCCATGGGAGTGGGACTCAGGTAATGCAGAAGTCAGCCTGTTTTCAATTGAAACACAACCTTTGGTAGTGACGCTTTACACAAAAATGATATCCTGCTCTTCCTTGACCAGAATACATTTCCATGTGAAGAGATGGTAAAGGTCAGTTGTTAGTATTGTATATGTGCTGCCATGAGTGTTAGTAGGGCCTTCTGAACGCCGCAGAACTTCTAGTGACGACAGCTGCTGCTCAGGTTGTAACACAATAAGCAAAACATGGCCGACTGACAGCAGCAGCGGGATTGTTCAAAGATATGACTTAGAACAACATTTAGTCCATGAAACGCTGCAGAGACAGCTGTTTGGGAAATGTAACCTGATCCATGAACACGTCTAAACCCATCGTAAGGCTTTTATTGTTTGAAAAGTCATAAAGGTCTTTGTCAAGGAGATAAAGCTTTGGTAACCTGAGAATTCAACACATTGTCTTGGATTGTGTTTAATCTGACAGAAAGGCAAAGCTTTGATTGTAAGAACTGATCACTGATTTTGGTAGCGCTGAGGTTTTACTTAAAAACAAAAAGGTTATGAAACAGCCTGTGACATCAATAATCCACCATCTCTGTGATGACTTCTGAATAATGTCTCATTGTAAAAATGCCCTGTTCTCCTCCAGCTCTTTGACCATGTTGCGGATTGCCTTGGGGATTTTATCGAGAAACAAAAAATTAAGGATAAAAGACTCCCTGTGGGATTTACCTTCTCATTCCCCTGCGTCCAGACCAAACTGGATGAGGTAATCACCTTAAAGGATTATTATATTCATGTGTGTGCTCCCTTACAATTGTAATCTGTTTTTCACTTATTTATTTCTTTATAGCCATTTAGAGATGGACAACAAGTTGTGCTTTAGCTCACCTTTCATCTGTTCAGTTATGTAAATGTGAGCTTTAGGTCACAAATTGATGGCCAGATGTTCTCCCTCAGGGTTCCTGTGTTCCATCAGTGCTGTTGTTGTTATGGTCCTGAATCAGCAAAACACTCCCAGACCATCACTCCACCACCACCATGTTGGACTGTTCTTTTTCTAAAATGCGGGGTTAGTTTTAGGCCGAACATAAGAAGATAACACCTTCTAAAAGGTCTTTGTGTCTCATTGGTCCACTGAACATTTTCTCAGAGGTTTGTCTGGGAACTTTTGCATAGTGACACATTTCAAAGTTCGTGAGAAAAAAAGAAAATTAATTTAAAAAGAAAGAAAAAAAAATTAAATAGCAGTGGCTTAAAGAAAACACAAATAGTTAAAGAAAACTAAAAATGAATAACTAAAATAATATGACTCTGCTGAAGTCAAAGGCAACTTTAAATAAATACATCTTTTAATCTCCATTTATAATACTTTCATCTCTTTTACAGTTTTCTGTGAGTTTATCCTAGATTAGAGGAGCATAAGAACTAAAAGCTGCTTCTCTATGTTTGGTTCTGGTTCTGGGTATGAAGTGTAGATCAGATCCAGAGGACCTGAGAGGTCTGGAGGTTGACCCACTAACCACAAATCTGTGATGTATTTTGGTTCTTAGCAATTCAGGGATTCATAGACTAACAGAAGAATTTGAAAGTCTATTTTTTGTGTTAAAGGAGCCAGTGGAAGGCAACACTTTTTCACAAGGATGAATACTGTGAAGTTATATAGAGAGTTAACCTTAAAAGCAGAAGACTGATGAAAGGTCCTCTTCTTCAGGCGATCCTTGTGACGTGGACAAAGAAGTTTAAAGCTAACGGGGTCGAAGGTGTGGATGTTGTGAAACTTCTGAACAAAGCGATCAAGAAGCGAGGGGTGAGTATTTTATTTTGTTCCTTTCAGGGCTTTATTAACCAGTATGAATGATATAAATGTTCCCATTGTTTTATCTTGGAACATTAAACATTTAGTTTTTTTTCCTCAGGACTATCAGGCTGACATCATGGCGGTGGTGAACGATACCGTCGGCACCATGATGACCTGTGGATTTGACGATCAGCGCTGTGAAGTGGGAATAATTATAGGTGAAAATCAAGAGTTGATATGAATTCTTAAAGAGTCTCAGAAATGTTTTTCATGCCTCGTCAATCACAAGGCTTTTGTTGGAACAGCTGAAGCTCAGTAATCATTTCTGTCAGCGTAATTTGGTTAAACATTCTCGAATTCAATTCTAATTCAATTCAAAAATACTTTATTTATCCCAAAGGGAAATTAAATGTTGTAGTAACCCAGTTGCTGTAGGTGTTCGTATGGTTAGAAAGTCTGGCAAAGAGACGCAGAAGTCCGAGATGTGATCCTGCAACCATGTTTCAGTAAAACACATAATAATGCATTGCCAGTATTCTGGCTGGGTCCTTGCTAGGGCTTGGAGTTCTTCTAGCTTGCCCATAATGATTCACTGAAGAGATGGTTTAAATTTCTTTCTTCTCCTTGCTCCTGCTCTGCACCTTCAGCGCCTCCTTTTCAACTCAGCCACTTTTAAGTAGCACAAAAAAAAAAAAAGAAAAACATTTTACACTGTCGACAATTTGAGTCGTAAATTGTTACACAAACATTGGGGATCAAACCAACCAACTCTCCAACTGGTCATCTGTACCCCTTACGTTAAGAAGCGCAGCTGCCTCAGAGCGCAGTGCTCTGTAGCAGAATAATGAGGAACACGTTTGAGGGAAAACGTTGATCTCCTCAAACTCTGCATCCTTCCAGGAACCGGAACAAATGCCTGCTACATGGAGGAACTGCGCCACATCGATCTGGTGGAGGGGGACGAAGGCCGGATGTGCATCAACACTGAATGGGGGGCCTTTGGGGATGATGGCTCCTTGGAGGACATTCGCACAGAATTTGATCGTGAGATCGACAGAGGCTCCCTCAACCCTGGAAAGCAGCTGTAAGTAACGCTATCAGAGTTTGATACACAGAAACAAAAAGCTGACTGGAAAATGAAACTGGTGTAAAAGTCCAGTTAATCTGTGTGTGTTAGGTTTGAGAAGATGGTCAGTGGAATGTACATGGGGGAGCTGGTTCGACTCATCCTGGTGAAGATGGCCAAAGAGGGCCTGCTGTTTGAAGGCCGAATCACCCCTGAGCTTCTGACCAAAGGAAAGATTGAGACTAAGCATGTCTCTGCCATTGAGAAGTGAGTACAGGTTGGGATAAAGTCCCGACCTAAAAGAACCAGAACCAGAACTGTTGAGTTCAGCCAAAAAGTCAAGCAGCTCTCTCGTGCAGTTATTCTATAAAAAAACTCCTTTCAGGACTAAAGAAGGACTGAAGAAATGTATGGAAATCCTGACCAGGCTGGGTGTGGAGCCCTCAGATGAGGACTGCCTGGCAGTCCGGCATGTTTGCACCATAGTGTCCTTCCGCTCAGCAAATCTGATTTCTGCAACTCTGGGAGCTATCCTCTCACGCCTAAAGGACAATAAAGGAGTGGCTCGCCTTCGCACGACTGTGGGAATCGATGGTTCTCTCTACAAAATGCATCCTCAGTGAGCATCTTACAACTCAAGGACAGCTTGGTGTGTTTTCAATACTGTAATTCTGAGATGCTATTTCATTCGTCTTTGTGTTTTGACAGATACGCCCGGCGCCTGCACAAGACTGTACGTCGTCTGGTTCCAGACTCCGACGTCCGTTTCCTGCTTTCTGAAAGCGGAAGTGGCAAAGGCGCCGCCATGGTGACCGCGGTGGCGTACCGTCTAACCGACCAGGCGCGGCAGATTCAGGAAACGTTGGCTGAATTCAGGCTGAGCAAGAGCCAACTGCTGGAGGTGAAGAAACGCATGAGAGTGGAAATCGAAAGAGGCCTGAAGAAGGAGAGCCACAAGGAGGCTACAGTCAAAATGCTGCCGACCTTCGTTCGGAGTACACCGGATGGAACGGGTGAGCCAGAGAAGGGAAATATCCGCATCATTTAGTTGAGTTGAAATTCTAGGTTGATGCAAATGAAAACTGGTATTTCTGGTTTTAAACTGAGTTCAATGTTAAACAGTGTCACTTCTTAACTGTGATCTTATTGGTTGGCTCTGTAGCAATGGGAGGGGCCAAGGTTGCTATTACGGTTTATCAGGGTGCTAGCCGGCAGATTTTACCGTAGCAGGCTGATACACTGAAGGTTGTCATCTCGCTGCTGAAATCAGGCAGATACATACATCATTTATGAGCATATTGGGCCTTTGACTGACATCCCGCTTTTATTACCATTTTCAGTGGATGGTTGGTTACGCTAAATGTTGTCAAAGTTGCAACAAATTAGGACAATGTGCTGAAATTTAAGGAGTGTACCAGCTGCAGAAACAGTGTTCTGAAACACATTCACCTTCATACTTGCACTTATATGAGAAACCTGTCTGAGGACCTCAAGTCAACTTTAGTGAAGGTGGACCACCTTCCCCACCGCGCCCTTCAAGCTCTGCCATGGACTCAAACTTAACCTGAATACGCTTGCAGACAGGTGAACGTAAACACTCCTGCCCCACCAGCAGACAGAGAAGGCAACCTTTGGAGTTTCCAGGATTGGAAGGATTCACAAAGGCAGGTTTTTTTTGTCAAGCCGACGCAGCCAGTAGTCAGAGTTTTTTTTGTTTGTTTGTTTGGTTTGCCTAATAAAACACAGAATCTTTGATGCACCAGTGCAGGTGGATCATCATCTGTTTTTAGCCTCTCATTTTTAGCTAAGTTCAACCATTGGCTGTAAGGGAGACCCAACAGATTCTGATGGTTTCAGTTTAACAGAGGCCTGTTGTTTTTGTTTTTTGTTTTTTTACAGAAAATGGAGATTTTCTTGCTCTGGACCTCGGAGGGACAAACTTTCGTGTTCTTCTGGTTAAGATTCGCAGTGGGAAGAGGCGCACAGTAGAGATGCATAACAAAATCTACGCCATTCCCATAGAAGTCATGCAGGGCACAGGAGAGGAGGTAATGTTATCATTTCTCTCTACAGAACTAGATCCTTTTTGTTATTTTTTTAGGACGAAGTTTCTTCTCCACACTTTGTATTTGCAGCATTATATTCCCTGTGCATCTAAAGTGATTTACTTCTCTCCAGCTTTTCGACCACATTGTTCACTGCATCTCTGATTTCCTGGACTACATGGGAATGAAGAGCGCCCGGCTGCCGCTGGGTTTCACCTTCTCCTTCCCCTGTCACCAGACCAGCCTGGATGCAGTATGTTCCACATTCCTCCACGTTTCACACCCAGTTAGATGTTGCTTTCACTCTGGCATGAAGAAAAAACTTATCTAGGAGTGTAGGCTGAACTTATTGGTAAAGATTCAAATCATTCACTTCAGTTTGAGAGATCGACCAATGCAAGGTTTTTTTTTTAAGGCCATGTTGATAAAAGTTATTTTGAAATCAATCTCACCAATCCCTAATATGTGCAGACAATATTTTTGGTCCAATCCTTGAAGCTTATGTTGTTTTGTTTGTTTTTTTTTACTCTATTTACATGATAAAATAATAAAATGATAGCAAATGTAACACAAGTCTCAGTTTATAAACAAATTAAACAAAACGTTAACGATGGATAGCAGATGGAGGGAATGAATCAGCCAAAGGATGCACATATCAGTCGATACAATACAAGAGAAAAACGCTAATATCAGCTACAAATATCAGCCAGACGATGCATCGGTCTATTTAGACTCTCACAGGATCTGGTGCAACAGAAAGGTATTTGGTTATTTATTTCCCTAAAAGAAAAACAAATAAAACTGGAAACTGTTTATTCTGTATATTTAAACTAAATTCAGCTGCATACATTTGTTTGCCTGCATTCTTTAAAGTTATATAAATATATTTTTTTATTAATATTCTACATCAGACCAAGTGTGCGATTTTACTTAAGTTACATCCCAGCACTCTATATTCCTTGCATGACATTCAGTACTTTGTCATCCTCAGGGTATCCTGGTGACCTGGACTAAAGGCTTCAAGGCAACAGACTGTGAAGGAGAAGATGTGGTGGAGCTTCTCCGAGAAGCAATCAAAAGAAAAGAGGTGATAACAATGAAAGCGCATCAATTAGAAATGTGTGGTTTGAAAATCTGGTGAAAAGCAGCTAAAACTGTACAGAAGAACAGCAGAAAATCTAAAGAAAGGATATATGATTGATTAAAAAAGAAAAATAAATCATTTAATAATCAATGATTTGGTTCAGTTTACATTTAGTTTAGATCGTAGGTTGTTGACCAATAGATGAGCCTAGAGCTCTAGGATGAGGCAAGAAAACAAAGAAATTGGAGCAATAAATGTTGAATCTCACACATTTAGCGCCGTAATCTTGAAGACTAATTATCATCATTGGTGTTTTTCTTCAGATCCGTAGAACAAAACTGAATGACATGTAAACAAAACCTGAAGCAAACCTGAATATTCTGCCTTTTAAGCTTTAACTGTTGTTTGTGTTGGACTCAGCCTGGCAGCCTTTGTTCTGCAGAGTGGAGGTTTTACCCTGAAGCCATTCTTCTCTATTTTAAGAACTGATTTCCTTTGCTAAGGACTATAACTTCATTTTAGACTTAATGTTATATGTAATAATTGAAAATGCATCATTTTGTTAATCATTACGGCTCCGTGTTTATTTTTTTATTTTGCAGCTTCATTGTCAGATGAAAAAGGAATATAAAAACAGTTTTTGACCAAATTCAGAAAGATTAATACAACAGACAGTAACCTATGTGGTCCTTTGGCACTTGACCTTTAGGAGTATGGAGTGAGTTTGGTTCCATTATTATTTTAAGAAAAGGCCACAACTTGAAAATGAAAATTGGAAAAAACAAGAATCCAAAAATAAAAAATATAAAGTAAAACAAATTAAATACACAATTACTTTAGACTATAAAAAACAACCCTGTCCATAATTGTTAAGCTAATAAATAAGTAATATCATTGATGTACAGAATGGTGATGGCAGTGCATACAATATCACTCAAGTTTTACTTCTTCATTTAAGATTAATTTGATAAATAAAAGTGTTAAAATGAAATGTTACAATTGATTTACTGGTGATGAAATACAGCAAAAAATACTGAAACCCCCCTGGAATACCTCTGTGACCCAGTAGGAGAGCACAACCCCCATGTTGAAGACCTCTGATGTAGAATAATAAATTGTTCATGGATTGTTTTACATGACAGATACGATTATATGTTCTTTATATTTTTTAAGCAAGAAAAGACCCTGGTGTCAGGAAGCGGTAGTTTTGTTGGTGGTGAGGCAGAGGCTGGAACCAGGAAGTGGTGAAAATGATGGTTTTATTGGTGAAGAGCAAGTCCAGAATGCAGAACAGAGAATGTAGTCCTCAGACCAGGCAGCACGGCTAAACAGAATCCAGAGTTTACACCGGTAGCGCTGGACGTACGAGAGGCAAAACAAACACAGAGGATCACAGGGAACTCAGACAAACGCAGACAGTCACAGACGATCCGAGACAAGGACCCGACAAAGACCAAGAGACACAGGAGGGATTATATACACAGTGGGGAAATCAGGGAAACAGG
>JAUZNJ010073168.1:0-25348 GCA_034780135.1 Jordanella pulchra | reverse complement strand
ATAATAAATTTATGAAAGAACCAAACTTTATGAATGTTTTTTGTGACAAACAAGTATGTGTTCCGATCACTCTATCAAAAATAAGACTTGTAGCACTTATTGGAAACTCAAGACAGCCATGACATCATGTTTTTTACAAGTGCATGTAAACTTTTGACCACAACTGTAAGCTTCTTCTCTGTGCTCATGGCTTGCTTTTTATTAACCTGTCAATTCTCTTCTCCTCGTGTTTGAATATGTTTCTGTGCATCTATGTGAACTTTTGTTCATTTAAGGGTGGAACAAACCTGAGAAGGTAAACTCCAATTCGCAACGTTTCAGGAAATCCTGCATCTTAAGACTACCACTGTCTTCGTAACCACAGCTAGTAATTTTAGTGAAACATCTTCTAGCTAATAGCTGTGCCCTTAAAGAGTTAAAAAAATGGTTATGTGGAGTTCTCATTAAATACATTAACACAATCATGAATTTGTTCTGAAAGTAGAAGCATTATGCACTAAAATTAATGTTAAGTTTGGAAGTTTGTATGAGCTAAGCTAATGTTATCTTCATTGTTTGGTGAATACAGACATGTACACTTTAAATCAGCTGCAGTTGTTTTTATCCCCAGCATTGTGTTTCCACAATTGTTAGTTGATGACAGAGATCGCTGTTGCATATACAATCAGTAATCTACCCTTGAAGTGAACAGCTATTAGCCTGAATATGCTTTGCTAACGTTACTAGCAGGAACTACAAAGAAACAGTAGAGGCGGGATTTCCTGTTGGTGCCAATAAAAGGCAGTTTACTTTCTCAGGTTCGTTCTACCCTCAAAGTTACAAAAGTTGTCATTGGTGCACAGAAACAGATCCGCACACGAGTAGAAAAGAATCTACAGATGCATGAAAAGCAACGCAGCGCAGAGTACAAGCATGAACTCATGCTGTAAAACTGTAAAAATGAGTGAGGAGAATAGCTTAAATGTACGTTTTTAAATAAAACTACTAATATGAGTGATTAAGATGATTTAGATGTTAAAGCATACACCGTGTTACAGCCATCTTGGTTTATGCTGATTTGAGGTCAACTAAAGTTTGAAAAAGTCTAAGATGATAACCCAGAAACCGTCCAGCAAAAACTATTATCATAAGACAAGTAGAAAATGTTCCAGTTATGGGCTGTAGCACCAGTCTGCCTCCAGGGGAATCAATTTCTCAAAGAAAGTTAAGAAAGGAAAGACTTTATGTCCAATTTCGTGACCTGTCATCAAATGCAAAGCTAGATGGTTTCAGCTTGAACAATAGTTAAATGGTCCCATATCCTATCAGCTAAGGGATATTTCACCAAACATCAGTATGAGTCTATGTGTTTTTGTGCCCTGATTACTAATTTTGAATCTGAGAAATTCCCATGTACTTTAACCACAGCACCATTGAAATGCATCAGTAAGAGCCCCAAACTCCTATAGGATTCATGCTCAATTTTTGACCTCTGCTGTCTTAAAGGTTCCATATGAATAACTAAACTGAAAGAAGCAAAGGAAAGATTTCCACCTGCAGCAATAATTTCAGCTAAAATAGACATCTTCCTGGTTTGTTAGGTTAGGTTATGTTCTTAAGAAATGTGACTGGTGTTTTCAAGGGAGAAAAAAACTTTCAGTGTACTTGATGCAACCAGAGTAACTTCGAAAACTATCTTGGGCATTTTACAGAGGGCGAATCAATATGTCTAAGTAGCTCCCATAAATAATAATAGTCCTTCTGGGTCTCTGCCAGTGGTCGACTGCCCATTCCTTTGTCCTATAAATGTCACTGTAACTTGATTTAGCATGACTGATTGGGATTTATTCCAAGTCCCTGGAACAACTGGTTAATTGAGTGGACCTCTGTGACCAATAAGAACTACGCTAATGTTAGACGTTAACATACCAAAAAAGGAAAACTTTGGAGGTAATAACCTCAAAGTGGGAGCAGCCTGAGGACACACTTTATAGTCTTAGATTAGTTTTTGTGGAATCAGGAATCAGTAGCAAGCCTCCATTTTGGAAAATTATCCTCAATCAAGACAGTGAAGCTTTCCTACAAACTCTAACTTTAATTTAAACAGATGAGACCTAAAATGCTTTACAAACTGACTATTTTTAAGGTGATAAAAATAATAATGACCGTTTTATGTTACAGTAAAATTGGATGGACCCTGATGAATGTTGTCAAAAGTGACCAGACATTTTTAGTTCAAAGGGGTTTCTAAAGAGCATTCTCCACCCTAGGCTAGAGAGGGAAAGAAAGGCCAATCATCAGGTAAAATGACCCTTAATGCCTTCTGAATACAGCGAGTAACTGTCATTAGGGAGACAAAAGGGCCCTAGGGAGGAGTACATCTCCCCCAACGCCCAGCTATCGAATCCCCTTCCCCCAAATCAGACAGGATCTCCAAATGTAGCCTGTCCCTGCAGGACAAGCGCCCATCTTATAGTGACTCCCGGCACACTTCAGTCTCCTAGGAGCGACAGTGCAGAACAGGACACTCAAAGATGGAAAGGAATGAAGCGATGTGATAAATCCGGAATGGAAAAAAGGCACAGGGAGGTCTGCATTTGGCTCTTGCTCAGATGGAGGAATCTAAATAACTGTGTGCTGAGGCTGATAATAGTCGTGCTCAAACAGCCACCACGGTTGACAGTCTTTGCATCAACTGCGTTAACGATGTTTCCAGATGACTCGGAGGCCAAGAGAGGAGGAATCAGGAGGGTGCAGAGGCTTGGTTCGTGCATGCTTCTTAGTCTTCTAAAAAGCTGGACAAAAGTTGGGGACCAGATTTCAAACTGGCATGCTGTTTGTGCATGCAAGCATTTACAGCCCTGCAGGGAACTTCCACACGCAGACAGGCTCAAAGCCAAGCAGAAAAGCAGGCCTGAGGAGTGCAGAAATCCAGAGCTGCACGGCAGCAGGAGGCCTTTTGGTTTCCTCTGAGGTTTGACGAGGGCTACCTGGAAAACATCAGGCATCCTGATCTCAAAGAGGAACATGCTGATTAATTCAATCAATTAAGCTTTGAAAAATTATAACTGTGATAATTCAGATACTAAGAAAAGTTGAAACTTTAAAAAAAAAAAAAGATTTCCGCGATTAAAGTAAAAATGTCTTCCATTAACTAGTTCTTTGACAGATCTTTTAAATGTTCGTTCACGTTGAGCTTAAAGTGAGAGCTAAGAACTGGTTTCCAGGTGAGTGGGAGTCCAAAAAGCAGCTGGAAATCTGAAAATGAACCCATCCTTCCGGTTTATTTAAAAAGAAATTCTAATTAAAAACAAAGCAAGTCTCTCCAAACCAAAGCAGACAGAGTATGATTGGATGCTGTGACTGCATATGCTTTAGATTTCCTCATTAAAACTGACATTTTACTGGGATGTTATGTCAGAGAACATAAGGTATAATTTAATAGAGGATGGAAATGACACTTTGGTATTAGAAAAAAGCTTCACGACTAGAAATCTAAAAAGTGCGGCATTAATTTACCTTTTCATTCCTTTTAATTGAACTTCTTCTCAGAGCTAAGCTCCTTTCCCTAATCATTTGAAAATGGAAAAGAATGCCACAAATGCAAGGTCACATGGACGGCAACTTAAACTGTCAAGACAAAGCTGGGGAGCTGCAGAGATCCACAGCTCAGGTGGAAGAATCTTTAAACTATATCCAATGGACAAGCTTTTAAGAAAATTTAAGAAGTTTAAGCAATAAGTCCCTTTTTCAGTTCGTCAAATGCAACAATGCAGAAAAAGAGGTGAAGGAAATATGGAAGAAAAATGGGACTTATTTCAGTCTCCAGATGTGCAAAGAAAGTACAGTTCAGCTAAAGAAGGTTCTAAATAGTGTCTGAAAATGATGCTTTTTCCTTAGCCTTCACAAAAACAGGCAAAATTTGGTTGGCCTGTTTTATAAAGTCTGAGTAAAACATATTGAAGTTTGTGACTTTAAAATAGTAAAACCAAGAAAAATCTTCAACAAATTTAAGAATTTAATCCATAAAATAATATGATATCAGTATACATGCAGGATGTTCCGTGAATGCAAATATTGAGCTTAGATGTAAAGAGAGTGTTTTAGTGGAAGATAAAGACCAAAGACATCACTGTATCCATGTTCAAACCCTCTTGGTTCTTTCAAAAATCTTTATGCTTTGTTGAGCGGTTTGCAACAATACCCTGATTCTTCAGAACCGCTCTGGTCTTTCCCCCCTTTAATCCTTCTCTCCCAAACTGTGCCCCCCCTAACTCCCTGTCCATGAACTTCAGGTCGCTGCCTCAAGATGTTTTACGAATCAAGCTCGTTCTTTTCTTTTTTTAATCACTGCTCACTCAACCAAACACATTTTTATCTCTAAGGGAGAGAGAAGGGGAAACCAAGGTAAACAATATCCTACACCTGGCATTGCAATCAGCTCAACTTCAGAGCTTTGATAATCAGCCTATGATGGAACACAGGTGGTTGGAAGGGAGAGATTTTAGAAAGGAAGAAGTCAACAACAAAGGCTGCCCCAACCCCCGAAAAAGGAAACTGCCTACCCTACCAGAGGTTGGCCTCCGAAGCTTTTGTCAACACTGATTTGAAAAGGAGAATCTCTGGCAGGAGCCCGAGGGTGATAATTTACAATCTGCTCCATCCCTGAGCTCATTTTTCCCAGAAATACAATCACCCTCACCCCAGAAGCTCAATTTCAGATCTTTTCTTCCTAAACGAATCTGATTCCGATAAGAGATTAGTCTCCTACGTTCGGTTTGGAGAGAAAGACTTCTTCATTTTAGTTCCTTTTAATTCAGCCGACTGGCATCGGGGAGCAGTGAAATTAAAAAGCTCAGTCTCAGGAGGATTTCCACTCTGCTCCGCTGCCCCAGATGACAAAAAAATCCAGCAGCCCTCTTCATCCCTGTGCACATGCAAATACAAAGTAATTTTAACTCGCACCTCATATTCAGACGGACGGGGAAACGCAGGAGAACCAGACATGAGTCTCAGCGGCCTCCCTATCTGCATCATCTCTGTCATTAAAAGCTGGAGTGGGGAAAGGGGCACTGCAAGGGGGGAAGTCTGACATAAAACTCTGTCAGTCACTTGCAGGAGTAGGAAAGGAGGCATAATCCTTTATCAGGACTGTGGGCATTTCATCTCAAAGCAGTCAGCTGATTTGCACGGTGGATCTCATTTCGGCTCCTTTTGAGGATTGATGGTGGGAGCTAAAGGAAGCGGATCCAAAACCACATCAGCTGTGACTGACAGTAGGTAACCCACCATCTGCAGGCCCTTAAAAACCCAGATGCATTATCAACACTGCTTACGCATTATTTATTAACCTGGGCTAAATTAAATATATTTGCTTACATCTATTGTTTTTGTTTTTTAATTATTACTCCTCTAACTCTACTAAATGAGAGCCAAATGATACAACCGCCTTGGCGTTTCCTTATGTGTTCATTTAGACATGAAAATTTCTTATTCTCCCAAAGCAAAACCAGACCCCATTATGTGCAGGAGTCATGAGAAGTGAGTCTTCATAAATAACTGCAACGCAAAGGTACTATTCATTCTGTAGCCTGCAGGCAGAACAAATGGAACAGACAAAATCTCTCTTTCCAAAGGTGAATTAAAAAAATAAAACAGCAAACACATTAGGGATTACAGTGTATGCGGTTAGATTCCAGTAGTCCATTCATGCACAGCTTTCTGGTCTTAAGTGTTTATGAGGAAATATTAACTTTACTTTACTAACAAATAGCAAACTTAGCAGAATTCAAAGCTCAAGTAAGATTTGTTAAAATTCCTGTCGAAGCTAGACTTACTTGAATATCAGAGTACATACTGCATTACCACATGAATAGAAAAGAAATGCTGGAATTTTATCTATTTCACATCAATAAAGCAACATATTTTCATAGACCACTGAAAACATGGCAGTTATATAATGGTGCCCCAGAGGTAAAATACATCATAATACTGCAAGCTCAGTCGCCTCTGTGATGCACAGGTATTGATCACAACAGAACATTGTTCGAAACAAGAACATCATCTCCTGATTTGAGAACTTACTTTTAAAATGAATGCCTGAATTAACATAAATAAATAAATCACAAAAATAGAATGAAAAAAATAAACAAGAAAATATAATAGAAATAAAAATCAAATAAGAAAATAATGCAAAAAAAGTAATGTCTGAATTAAAATAAATAAATAACGGAAATAGAATAAAAAATACATGAAAAATGAAATAAAATAAATAAACAAATAAGAATTAAATAACAATTCATTTTTTAAACAGTAATGTTTGAATTAAGGTTCTTTACTTTAACTGCAGCCTCATTGGACATAAGAGAGGATATATGGATGACAAATATTGTAGTTATAGGGAAAGCTATTTATTATTTAAAACGAAAAAAATCCAACAATTTAAAATAGTTTGAAACAAAAAAGCAAAACGTTTAGATGCTAAATGTGACTGAGATAAAACATAATCTGAGTATGAAAATAGCTGATTAAACACCAGTGTTTGTAATACTTGTTTTTCCAATAGATGTGTTGTTAGATAACAAATAAAGTTAAAGCTTTGTATTCCCCTTGGATAATAGTCATTCTTACATTACAATACAAAGTACTGACTCCACTATTCAGGTAGTTTTGTAAACAAATATTACATAACCCTTCCTTTTCAGCTTCTTTCTATTAGTGCATTTGTTTAAAAATAGTTTTGGTGTAATGAAACAAAACAAAACAACAAAATCTGTGATTTTTTTTATCTAAATGTATCATTTTTATATTGATTTGGACCAATGCTGCCAACTAGGATGAATGTTTTCTTAGCAGTCTCTGAATAAAAGGACTGATGCTAAACAAAGCTTAAATTAATCTATGATTCTGTGCTTTCAAATGAACACAAAGGATTTAGGCATTGTTTAATAGACTGCACAATGTTCGCTGTCATACTTTTTCAAGTTTGTTTAAGGATATCGCCAGACTGGAGAAGTGTGTGTGGAGAAGTGTACAATGACAAGTATGTGGAGTCCCTTTTTATGAGGCCTATGAGCATAGATGAAGTCCAAAAGCATTCAGTGTCTCCTGTTTTCAAAGTGGTACCCTCTTCATTCTTTACTTTCTATTTTCCCAAAACAGGAAAAAACGAGCATGGATAGGTCCTGCTGGCAAAGGCACCAAAGGAAAGACGATGACAAAAAAAAAGGAGGGACATAAGGTTCAAGGACGAGAAAACAGAGCAAAAAGAGGAGAGGGATCGCCTCTCAACTCAAACCATTGTCTACATGCAAATTTGAGCTGATCAGGATTCTGCCAGCATCCTGACCAGAAGACGTTTAATGTGCTCAGGCTGAAGAGTTAGGGAGGCAGAGCCAAACACGGAGAGACATAAACTGAGAGCAACACTGTGTTTAAGAGTGGCTCTCAGATCAACAGACATGTTGAAACCCATAGAGAAACAAAGAGCTAAAGACTGCTGTACTAAGCAGAGTTTTGCACATACTTTAGTCCACAAACTTACTCCGATATTTTCAATGCAGATTCTGTTTTAGACGCAAAGTTCCAGTTTTCTTCTCAGTCTAAAATTTTCTAATCAAAGTAATAGAAAAAAACAATATATGGCATGGCTAACATGAGATTATCAACACATAAATGATTCATACTGCAGTTCTGGTACTGTATGTCTTTATGGTGGCTTTGATTGTAAGCTACAGCTGCTGCACATTTGCTGATAGTATTATTGTTTAAAATCACAAACTGCTAATTTCTCATGCAGCTAAAAAATGATGCAATTTAGTTTTAAGCACTGAAATTTTGGGGGGAAATTTTCTACAAAATAATGTCTTTTTCTTTAAAGGTTTCATCCGTAGGAAGATAGTATACAGAAAGCTGCATAAAAGGCTGCAATGTAATGCCTCCTGGGCTGAAGATCATGCTAGACCCATGGTTTTCGAATCTTATTTATGGGTCCCCCTTTGACAACCATCCTAACGCCAAATAAATTACCCAGAATCCCTTTTAAACTATATAACAGCTGAATATTCTAAAAATGTGTTTAGCCTGACATATACATGCAGCCCAAAACAAAGAATAAAATATGACAATGTTAACTTTATGCAGACACAATGGATCTCTCTAAAAAATAGCCCATAGCACTTTTAGCTTTTTATGAACGTTATCGTTTAGAAAATACAGAGACCTGAAATAGTCTACCAGAAAATGTCAAAAGTAATATCCAGCCATTAAATTAAAAACAAACTACAGTTACATTCAATTTTAAACTTTTTCAGGGGTTTTTTATCCATCCTCAGTCATAGCTACTTTATTTTAACGCAGAATTAAATAAGGATCTTGTGTTGTACAACTGATTGCAGGTACAGACCGAACAGAAGGTAATTGTGTTGTCCCATTTGTTGCTGTTATTATTTTCAGTGTTTCCATCAATAAACACTGCTACCATACAGTATGTCCTCTGATGGGGCTTTCTGTTCTACTGTGGTGTTCAAATGTAGGCGTTGCACCCCGAACCTTCTCACTACTCCAGTCAGCAAGCCATACGAGACATTTTAATAAAGTTTCTGTTGTTTGAAGACCAGGATTTAAATGCATTTATCTACAGAAACGGCTAAAAGACAAACAAGCACGTTTGACATTAACCGTGCAGTAATTAGTGAAAAGAATGTGTCCCCTGAGGGTGGTGTGAAACGTCTGACCCTGATTGCACATCCCAGCCCTTAATCCACTACTGCACCCTTTGGCCTCAGGTAATGGCTAACTGGTCTCTGACCTGTTGCTTTCTACTCCTAACTGGAACAGGATGTCTAGAGCATCAACACTTTCACACTGAGTCAGAGTGAATACTGGAAGTTAACAGGTGACAAAGGACCCACAGGGATTCCCAGAGAGAACTTTGCTCTGATTTTGATCAATACTGACAAGGAGGAAACTAGAGCTATTTCAGTTTTTCAAATGTCGAATCTGATTTATATCACGCTAGTACCCAAAAACATAAAACTTTTGTTCACCAAAAGCAATACATTTTACATCCCTAACAAACATATACACAAAACATTTGTACAAAATAATGTACATAAAATCCCCTTTCATTCTGGCGTTGATCTGAGACAGAGCGAGAGCAAATATTTGGAGACATCATTGAAAGGGAAGATCTATTTTCTACTAAACACTAGGCTCACATGCTGAAACGTGTCTGCTCCTGATGTATAAAGATTAACTAATGACCTCCAGTTAAAGAACTACACTGACTTACAATACATTGATTTGTGACCACAAAAGTAAGCACCCAGAGGACTTCATTTCCTTTTATGTATCATTCGTTTTACCTTTTCTTTCACCAATAAGATCCTGATCTATTTCAAGTTTTCATTTCAAAAACACATGTCAAACTCCCTTTACTGGTTAATGGATCTAATGAATGATCTACTAACCAGGTGCACAAGAGGTTTGTGTCTGTAAAATGATTGAATGAGGAGGCGCAAACGTTACGTTTGTTTCCCTTTATGAATATGCAGTACATATGTTGATCACCAAACCCTGCAAAAAACAGGGAGGAGGATATGCAAATATAATTACCAGTCGTAAGTAATTATTGTTTGTTTTTTATAACTTTGTGAGGACAAACAGTAACAGACACCAAATCCTCATTTAAATGGGGGTTTCCACACTGGTTTGCTCCTGTCATCAGTTGCAGATCCTCTCTTGGATCAGCTGCGACATGCACATTAACTGAATGTGTCTTCTTTTACACAATATAGTCTTCTTTTACACTTATTTGGCATGTCAGCAGACCTGGGTCTATATGTACTAAAAATATTTATAGATCTTTTTACATCCTCTAACCTTAACCATACCATTTGGGCATACCAAAATGACCAAAAATGATTTAAAACACCTACAACGAAATCAATTGATGTTCTTTAATCCCTGTGAGGGTCTAGCTTGTTATCTAAAACTGTTGTAATGGCAGAGGGTAGCCTGCATGAAGCATGAAGCAACAGGTACCACATACATCCTATGGACAGGATATGAAAGTTAACGGGTTATTAACATTTTTATAAATCATTTCACCACCTCTACATTTTTCTTTTGTTTCTAATGGTGCGTTTACAACAAATGCATTTTGAGCCTCAAAATGGCATTCACAAAGAGCACAGCGTGTACAGAAACCTATGATGCGCATCCGGAGGAGCTATCCGTTTTTACTTTTCAGGTATGGAGAGAGTGGCTGGGCTTTATTTACTTTGATAAGTTGGGGAAAAGGTTGTTTTAACATGTCTTTAAGCAAGGAACCACACCTCAAAATGAAATCTGGGCAATCCCAGAGATGGTTACCAGGCTGTCAGGGATATCCTGCTGCCATTTGTAGCGACTGAAATGAATATAAGGCATTTTTAGGTTTGCAGAATCAAATATTTCTTACTGGCAGGTTTGGATATTTTTTAGTTAATGTAGGTTTTATAAACTGTTTGTCACAGTTTAGCAATAACATATTTTAGTGAAGTAATAATGATCAAAGCACTCTCACTTTTCCATGTACACACAAAAAAATTTATCTAAAACCAGTTTATCCCATTTATATTTACTCATTTTTTATAGTTTTATGTTGACCTCAGCTTGCCTGTGTGCCTGGCTCCTGGATCACTTTCTCTGGTTCTAAGAGCCAGTTTAGAGCACTGTTAACTAACCGAATTGATTTCACATTAGAATAAAGAAATAAAGCCAAAATCATGTTCTATGTAATCAATGCTGTATCGAGGCATCCTGTCAGTGTACTGATCGCTACAAGCTGTACAAATCAAGTATGTATTTCCCTGGACTCTGATTTACTGTTGAAAGCTAGCACAAAGCAATAGCTGGGACTGAAACAAATAATGGTATTTTTCTTTTGATAAGCAGACGGTAAAGCCTGTTTCCTGTGTGACGGAGCGTTTGTACACTGCAGTGAGATATCCTCTGTCCGATATCGCTGTTGGCCTCAGAAAGCTTTCTCCATAGCTGGCTAAAAAAACAGGAGCAGGACAGAAAAGTTTGTCAGCCTGGAGGGCAAGAATACAGAGCCGGGAGGAAAAATCTGCCATCACCTGCAGTTTATATTATATACTTATTATTAACTCATGTAGAGCAATCTAAGTGATATTTGTTACATTTAGGAATTTTAAAAGCCTGTTGGTTAGGCTACCTATCATTCTTATGCTACAAGATAACTGAATAAAAAAAAGTAAAGATTTATGTTCTAAACTTCCCTTTTATTATTTTAGTTTTGCCAGACTGGCAAATAACGCAGCCTTATTGACACACCTGGCAAACGTCATCTGCAATCTAACTTTTTTCATAGATACAGTTGTGCTGAAAGGTTTACATGCCCTCCCGTTAAAGTAAATTATAAATTCACACTAGTGATTCAAATAACACCTAACAAAAAAGTAATAATAAATAAAAATGTACTAATTGATAATTTTGTATAATTAGAAATTGATTTTGTATTTGTCTTAAAAATAAATCTAAAAACCAAATAATCCCAGTGATTCATAACAAACTTTTAGTTCAGATAGGAGCTCCATCAGGGTTATTTATTTATTATATTTATAAAAATAGCTCAAAAGTTTTGAAGTTGTATTTTTTTTACAAGGGACCAAACAGAAAATACACATGTTGAATTAGGTTAAAGGCTGAACAAAGTGCACCTGGTTGTTAAAGGTATGACAGGTTTACGGGGCATTGGATTCCAGCCTAATTACAGGTGGAAGTAAAGTGAGACACGACAACTCAGAGGAAGAAAGCATGACAGCTGTGAGAATGCAGAAGAAGAGGGGCAGAAAAGGGGACATGAGTTGGACCGCACATGACATTAAATCAAAGATTAAAGTAAGCAGAGGTGCAAACAGGAACTAGAAACAGACATGAGTTGAACAGCTGTTTAAGACATCGTACTTATGAACCGTTCTCAGGACTGGATATGATGAACGACAGCAGGAAACAAGACAAACAGCAAATGCTAAACACAGAAGGAAATGTAAAGGATGAATCACAAGAGAGAGGGAAGTCTTCGGTCTGGGCTCCACCTTGACTGCACTTGGATGGAAAGACAAATTAAGAGGAGGAAAGGAAGCAACTCAGACAGAGTTGTTGTCCAAGGGGCAAAATAAGACAGGAAAAGCCAGGACAACCCTGAATTTGTTTTTTGAATATAAGACCACAAACTGTCCAAACTTTTTTATTTGGTGCTTGCATCACACTGTTATAGACTTTAAATCTGAGATGAAACCTAAAGAGCATACAGATCTAACCTTCAAGAAGGGAGTCATCACCCGAAAATCAGACATTTAGCTGCTAAAAGCTGGAAGGTCTGAAGTGTGATAGTGGCTTGTTTTGTGTAATAGACAACGAGACAATGGTAAACGAACCAAGGCTAACTGCTAATGTCATTAACGCTACATCCACAGGACAACTAAAAACACATCTTTTTAAATCTTCTTTTACTTAAATATTGTTTGGTTGTCCTTATTTACTTATTTTTTTAAAGGTGCTATATACTCATTGATGTACTTGTGTATACAACATGAGCAACTAAAGGGGGTCTGAAAGGGCTACAATACATTATTTTCTCCAAAAAATAGCATGAAACAAACATGAATTTCAAGACAATTTGAGATCGTTGAAGTAAAACACCAAGTTATGACTCCTTTATAGATTATCTAGTTTATATTTGTATTCCATGTATTTTATAGAAGTTGTTAAGTTGCAAGTATTGACTTCAAACATGAATGTGGCATTATGGTAGAGGCATGTTCTTCTTCAGCATGATGGACACAGGAAGAGTAGATGGGGTGATTAAAGGGTGGCACTAGTAGGAAACCTGAGAGTAGGGACCAGAGGTTATCTTCCAGAACAAGAAACATTCAGCCAAACCTTTGAAGGGATGATTTAGATCAAGGTCAGGAAGTTAGATTTAAAAATGCGAGTTTACAGATGCTCTGCGTATATTCTGACTGGTCTTGAGCTGTTTTGCCGAAAACATTAGGCACAATTGTCAGTATCTTGATGTGCAAAGCTGTTAGACACTCATTCTCAAAAAATAAAACTGCAGCCAAGGTTGGACATGAAGGGTGTTGACGACGGCCTTAAAAAATATCAGGTTAGTGCTCGTCAAACAGACAACTTGGTAGAAAAAAATGCTTCACTGTTTCTTGTTTTGGCAAAATCTGATGTCAAAGCTAAAGTTTTTCTAAACTATTTGTGTGGGAAACATTTTTCAAAGAGATCCCTCATGCATTTAACTACAAAAACAAACTTCTTTAAAATATAAAAGTTTTCTGCCTTTTTTCTGTAGATCTGAGAGGCTGTGGGGTAACAGCTGAGCTGACTTAAATACACATCACATTTGAGCCCATGCAACCCCCCAACAAACACACCCTCTCTAACTGCTGTCTCCTCCTTCTCTAAACCTGATGTTTCTGCGGTTGTGCAGAAAGTAGCTGCACTTGCCACAGCAGCTGCCCTGTTCCAGAGCTGCAGCCTTGGTATCAGGAATTTTGTCACAGATCCAGATCCCAGGAGGGAGCCCAGTTCTCATGCAGGCCTCTGAGCCTCTCCGAGCTCTTTATGTCGAAGAAAGAGAAGGGATGTTTACAGGTCACCGTACATCCAAAGCGCAGCTTCGAACCCCCGGTGTCACTTTTTAATTTCCTGACCTAAAGTGAAGGAAAGCTTAACTGCGGCTAGATGTTGCCTCTTCAAACAGTCCTGCTTGTGCGACTCCCATCTTAATGTCTCGTTATTTTTCATACATTGCTTGATCAAAAAGCAACTGTTTGTCCATCTGTTGATGTAAAAGTCCTCCAAATTCATAAACATAAATGAACAATTAATATGATATAGAAAAATTATTCTTAGTATTCTTCTCAAAGTGGAGGCAGATCTTGAAACACATCATATTTATTTAGGTGTTGCATGAAATGGATTAAAATTGATTCACCTCTGGTGTTTAACTGGAGATACCAAAACAAGTGTGGGTTCTTGAGCTTGTCTTAAGAAAAAGGTAAAAACACTGTGCTTACAATAAGGTAAGATGATCATGATTTCTTAGCATTGTTTATAGTTAAATTAATAACTCTTCTAAAGTCAAATCTTCATAGTTTGGCCTGTTTTAAATCCTGAAACAAAGTTTCAAAATGGATCGAGAGACAGACAGATGATGAGACAGGGAATATTTTTCATAGTCTTTTCTTTGAACTTCCAAACTAGGAAGTTCGAAAATATTTCACATAAGTTCCAGATTTTTCCAGTCTACATAGGAGCTCATTAAAAAAAGTTGAAAGTGCTTCCTTACTTGTACTGTAACATTTTGTAGATCAAATCAGGAAATAATCAGTTCTTATTGCGAAAAAAAAAAAATCAGGAATGTAATTAAGCATCTGATTGGTATGGATGTATTTCATTTTACAGAGCATGTTACTGTTCACACTCCTTGAGCATATAATAACAGGCATGTTGTTACATGAGAGATGCTAACATGCTTAGAGTGTACTGCACTATCAATACCATCAGTGATTCTTATCTCCAGCAGAGAGATACACTCTTGATCCTGGCTGGGATATAAGCCAAGGTGAGCAGACTGCGGTTAAGTGGTCCATTCCTGCTTTGCTCTCTTCCATCTTTCATGGCTTTCTCATACAGGAGTTCTTTATCACCATGCCAAGCGGGATCAGCACTCCCAGATTTTAATTAAAATACCAAAAAATTCTACAATAACGCCGAAGAATTGGGGTCAGCTGGCAAACAGCTCTCGTTTCTGTCTTTGTCGCTTGTTTTATCGAAGCCGTCCAGCTCTGTTCACTTCACTGCATAAAGACTCTGACATAATCCAAACAGGATATTCAGATTTTATAGAGGATACACCTTTAAATAACGGAGCTCCACCGAGTGAATGAACTCTACAGCCTTAATCCATTCAAAGAGGCTAAAGAGAATCGAAATCCTTAAAGTCACTCTTTCTGGACTTCCCATGACTCCCCGAAGACAAAAGGCTGCTTGTGAAGACATGGAGTGGATAAAGACCCCGGTGCTTTGCTTCAGTCGTCTGGGCGCGGCCGTATGGTGTGATCACACATTCTCCAGAGGCACAATAAAACAAAATCCATCTAGAACCCCCACCCTTCTGGAATTACCCCAAAAAGCTATATGTTTCCCTACCTGGGAAATTAAGGGGTTGTCGAGTTTCATGGCGCAGCAGTAAAGATTTAATCTATCTGCAGAATTTCCCTGTAAGATTAAACTATGAGCAGGTGGCAGCGCGGCTTAATATTTTAATTACAGGGCAGCAAACATGCAGCAGGTTCTGCAGCGCCTGGTGCAGGAAATAAAAACTCCTCACCATGTAGCACAGCGACATTCATGTGAAGCTACAGAAATCTCAAATCGAGCAAACTTGAAGGTTTGTTTTGTAAAATGTCAGGGACAATCTAACCCTAATCCTAAACCTAACCAGTTTGTTATCATTCTACCATTATCTCCTCACATATCAAGAAGGTAAGATGGGGGGGGGGTGGCCAGGTTAGGAATTCCATGCCTCCTCCTTTGACAAACAGTGAGAAAAAAAAGGGATCTCAAAGTACTCCACAAGGCCATGGCTCTTTCATTGAAAAAAACAACGGAGCAGGAGGAGGTGGAGGTGGGGGCGGGCTCAAACAGTCATCCCACATCCCACCCACCCTGTGAAGCATTCCACTGTTCTGTCTGCTCACCCATCATTAAGCAAGACCGCCTGCTGCTAAATCAGAACCCCCATCATGTTCTGAAGAAGCCCGGTTAACCCCATTACCAGCGAACCGGTTCCAGTCAGCGTTCTGCTGCACCAGATTCACTCCAGATCAACACAAAAAAGGGATAAAAAAATGATCTCTTATGCAGCTGTAGCATGACTCTTGAGAGCCTCATCAACACCCCCCCCCCCCCAAAAAAATAGCTGGAGATAAAAAAAAAGAGAGAAGAGAGGAGGAGGAGGGATCAAGGAAGGAAGAAACAGTGCTTTGTTGCTGTTCTCTGTCAGGGCCCCCGAGGGAAAGACTTTGACATCAAGTTATCAAGAGCTGAAACAAAAGCGTCTGATAAACAGAGCAAGACAGATACCATCTCCCTGCGCGCTCAACACGTCTCCATCAACACAGCTTCCTCTCTTCTACCTTCGTTCTTTGTTGATGACAAATTGGAATGAAAATGTCAATAAGTGCATTGGAGGAAAAAAAAAAGAGATTTTTATCTGTTGGACTTGGGAGATCGTCCACCTTTTAAAAAAAACACGTAAGGAGTGTTTCTAAAAGAACTCCTGGCTCTGAATCTGAAAACTCTGAACAGGTCAAAGAAAAAAGAAATGTCATTCATTTTTTTCATCCCATGGATGTAGTTACTATTATTAGAAACTTTAAAATATTTGATAAAACTGATCTTAAAATGGGAATGAAACGGTAAACCAAACTAACTCAATTCACAACATTTATCAATTATTGTACTACAAATGTGAAAAATATAAATGCAAAAGAAACCTAGCATTGTTTTATAACTATTAGGCAAGGGCACTGCTATATTGTGGTGCACCAAGCGGCGATGTCACCGGGTTGGTTGATGCTTTAGCTAGAATGTATTGGATACATATATGAGCAATACCTCATAATTGTAAACACTTAAGAAATTTGGTACCATGGAAGATGGATCTGATGGAAAGACACTAAAGCGTCTAATTCAGGGTGTAACTGGAGCCATAGTACGGAGAGAAGAGGCAGCTATGGAGCTGGTGTTGAGTATTGGTTCTATAGTTACGTTTTTTTTTTGTTTTTTTAAGGCTTTCTTGCACATAAAAATTTTATAATGTAGGCTAGATTATTTCATGCATTTTTATAGGAGATGAGCATTTCCCCGTTCTTATGGGAAAACCACCTGGTTATGGAGATAAGTGTTGACAACTTAGCGACTTTCTCACTGAATTTAGTGAGTTTTCAGACCCCCCCCAAGTGACAAATTTTCAAAAAAGCAACTAGTGACAAATCTAGCGACTTTTTGAGGATTTATTGGAGACTTTCGAAGACTGACGTGAAGTCACGTATCACCAGCTCTTCATAGGAAGCAGCGTGTGATGCCGCGAGCCCCTCCCTGTCCCACAGCACTCACAGGCGGCCCAGACCTCACAGCTGCTGTCAGAGCAGTAGACTAGACCTGCACTCCCCCGAATTACGCATGCGTGAAGTCGGCGCCACTGGTTGTTGCTCATTTCTTGCTCTACCTTCCTGCATGCTAGCGCATTGCAATACAACCAATTATGCAAATTAGGCAATGACGTCATTTACCGACTTTTGGGACAGCCAATAGCTACTTTTCTTACTAAGCAGTTGGCAACACTGATGAGATACAGCTCAGAATAATTTTAGCTAAGTGTGCCATTGTGCTAACGCTAGACTTAAAAGAAAAAAAAGAACCAAAACTGCAGGTTCAGTTTTAACAGTGTTTTTTTTATTTGTGTTTGTTCCAGACAGCACTAAAGCTAACAAGACTCTTGTTAGCATCTTTACTTTAAAAAAAAAAAAGCCTTTTTTTCCCGCTGCTCATGTTACTGCTGAGTCAAGCTGCTTTCTCCTTTTACCCCCACAGTGGGAGGAGGGGGGATGGAAAGCACTTCTGCTTACAAACGGTTCCCCTACATTATAAAACATAGAAATTGAGTGTGTAGTAAAGTCTTGTAAACACTTGTTTACAGAGAGCACAGCGGTGTAAAACAGAGAACCCACATGCAGACTGAGTGACCATAAAGCTCCCGCCAAGTATAAAAAAAAAAACATAAGATCTAAAACATGATCCCTGAAGGCAATTATCTTCATGCACCCCTGATCCAAACTAACAAATATACCCCTACAAAACAAACATCTCTCACACGCTGTGAATTCATGTGTAAAAGTAAAGATCCTTCCTTTTTTAAACTTAACATCACTCATCTTCACCCCTGAAAGGCTTTCAGTAGCAGCAGCGCTCTCACAAAGCCTTTTTTCTTCCACCTCAGACAATGCACCTCCCCACCTATACTCTGCCAGGCATTCCTGAGTCTATCCTAGCTATCGAAAATGTCAAGAATGAGGACAGAAGCAGAGGAGGGTAGCAATGAGCACTGCGGCAGGTAGAGTCTTGTCCCGCTGAGCACACTTCCCACCGTCTCCGGGGTTAAAGCCTGCGTGGAGCGGATGGGATCTGACTTGACTCCCTTAATTAAAACTCTTCTCCTGAACAAGTCTCAAAGCTCATTCTCCTCTGGATGAAGGCATTTGAGCTAATTATCAGGGCCGGTTTCATTCCAAAAACAACAGAAGGCAGAAAATATAAAAGGGGAAAGGATGAGAGTAGTCCATAGATATGACTTATTGGATCATCTGTGCATGAGAAGCGCCACAGAAAAGGTTCAATCTTTTCTACGCACGGGCGTTTTTACATAAACGGTGTTTGATTACTCTTTAAAATATTCCTCTGCCTGTAATCCTTCAGCTGACAAATGATATGAGCAAATCAGGTTAGGTAAAGCAAAACTCTTGTGGGATACCAAGCCTCAAAACAGAAGCAGCACATTTTCGACTGTTTCCTGAAGCCAAAAAGCTCCCCTTTCCTCCCCAGGAGTCTGAGAAAAAAGAAAAAAGAAGAAGAAAAAGGAGGCTGAATGAAAAGATAAGCCAAGCAGTGTTTCGTGCCTGGACAGACCCTCAGAAGAAAGTTTTATGTGTGGGCCAAATGCAACTTAACACTGCAAACAAGCTGCATCCTTTGGAACGTTCCGCTTTCCAGAACCGGTAGGTGATTTGTGCTCAGTATGGGGTCCGCAAGTTACATCCAAACGCCGAGCAAATGCAGAGCTTGTCAAGCATCGGGAAACATTTGAACTGCAGCAGGTTCAGCGCTCGCCTGTGCACCCTGCTACAGTCTGGGAGTCTCGCTCAGCGTTGAGATTTAATAACTACAGCTGCACAGTTTTACTCACAAGAGCCTGACAAGTTAGTCCTCAACAATAAAAAGGGGATCAAAGAACAGCAGATATTATTTAACCTGGGAAATGCTTAAAGCAATGCAGTAAATACTTAATATCCAGAAGCCTGGTTAAGAAAAAAACCCAAAAACACTTTGCATGAACTTAAAGCTCCTAAAATCCAGCATGTGTTGGAAAAAAATGGTGGAAATCAGATACTGATGTGAGAAAAAAGCCCAGCGCGAAGGGTTTAAAACTACGCTTTTAGAACCTCACCACAGCAACAAACGTTTTAAACCGACTCTGGTGGTTTATTAAATGAACTTTAAGGGAAACGTTAGCATCATCAACCTGAGGGTGAGTCATCATTCCCCCAAACATCCAGCTCCTTACCTTCAACACAATGCTCCACTTCCTCCAAGTTGCGAAGTGTAATCCTCATCAAGCTTGAGTTGAGCATCAGCTCGTTCTTCTGGTCGATGTTGAGAAAAAATATGCGAGTGTCGCCGGTGGCCACCTGGTTGTCACAGATGAGAGAATTCCCAAACCCACCAATCTTCACTTTGTTGCCTCCATCGTGGAGGAACTCCTGGCTGATGGTGGACTTTCCTTTCAAGTAACGCCACACTCTGACCTTTGAAAAAAAAAAAAAACAAGAGATAAAATCTGACAAAAGCACATGTTTTAGGAAATTTTTATTTAATCATTTTTAAAAATGACTAAAGCAATCTTGTTGCATAAATGTCAACACCTTCAGTCCTTGCTGGAACAACTTCTGTGTACCAAAATGTGTGTTGTCCACAGGACCTGAGTCCACCGATGTTTTCATTGGATTTACTTATAAACTTTGATTAGACCACTCTAAAACTTGAATTTTCTCTCATAAACTCTTATGTTGATAAGGACGGATAATAAGCATGCTTCACATCGATGTGTTTTTATATTTTACATGTTAAACCCCAGTTTCTTTAAATCATAACACTCCTTAGTTTTTTTTAATTCTTGCTCCTTATTCTTGACGTATGAACAATATTATTTTAACTTCAAAATCTTTGCTGTAGAGTTTAAATATGCAGAGCAGAGTAAGGAGCATTTTATCTTTTATTTTATTTTAGTTGGAGTTACTCATTAAATGACACAGTAGCTGAGCAGCGAGAGAACAGCTGCAGGGGCGGAGCTATATGGGGGGCTCCTGGGGACCAGGTGATCCATGTGGACGAGCAGTTCCCCTTCTTAACCAGAGGGTGGCAGCAGTGATACTCTCAAATGGAATGACGTAACTATTTGTACATTTTAATAGTTTGTATATTAACAATAAACTGACAATAGAAATACAGCATTTAATTATTTACATCAATAAACTAAACATTGACAATGATAACTACAGAATTCATACTCTCTTTAAAACTATGTCTTGTCTTTTTTGGAGGAAGAGAAAACTATGTGGTTTTGCAAGACATCTATGTAATAAGACATAATTAATGACTAAACCCATATACTATAGAGGGGGAGCTGGAGTTAGCTGCAAACACAGCTAATTAGATACATAGAGACTGGACATGTGCAAGAGCAGGACAATAGAGAAGATGTTCCCCCTGGAACTTTAAGCTAAAAGAAGATCCTCTGCACCATTAATTAAGAGAACATTTAAGAAATGTGTTTATTTATTAGCAAGATGTAGTCTGTCTTTATTTGGTTATATGGATTCTGTGATTGACCCTAAACTGGTTCTGGTACCTTTCGACTTTCAGTCCCATCCTTTAGTGAACACCAGTTCCTAAATAACCCAAAGTAATTTGTTACAATACTCAACAGGAAATCTAATCATGATAGCAGAGCTACAGCTACATTTTTATCATGCAAACCTTTAAGCTCATATTTACTGCAGATCAGACACATATTGTTTAGAAGATTTGACTCAGATGAAAGAATCTTAATCTTGAGACTTAGACGCTTTGAGTCCAGGTTGAGCCTCCATCTATGCATCCATCCTCTGGAGGTTTTAGCAGCCTTCTGCCGACTAAAGGCTTCTGTACAATCAGAATATTTTGAGCCTTTATAACGGCTCTACAAGCTTTGGATCGGTCTGCTGCTTTTAAAATATCCAAACAAACATAAAAATGTTTAATTTTCTCCTACACAGATATCTATGTGATATTTGCAAATTCAAAATTCATTGAATACAATATAATCAACCTTACTGAACTATATGAGGGACTGAGACTGAAACAGGATCTTGAGCTCCGTCTTCTAGAATTCATCTCCGTATGACGATGCAGAAAGCATTTTCCTTCATGCTTATAACCGAGGAATGGGATATACTCAAGTGTACTGGTGTGAAATGTGCTTGTTTTACTCAAATATTTGCTAAAATGCCTTTATTCCCAAACCATACTGACACCTGTAAAGGTTTGGCCTCCAGTATTCCCATTACTCCTCATAGACATCAGGGAACGGTTGGTAAATATGCTAAGCTAGGTCTAACACTGAACACGACATCCAGGAAGATGATGGGATGTAAAGTTTCCCAGCAGAACATTGGCCCAAACCATCACACCACCTCCTGTAGTGCCTCCTGGTGCCACTGAGGAAGGGTGATGGTAGAGGGTCTCCCTGGGGCCCTAAAAACGCTCAATGGCTCTGAATTTCCACTGGGCACCTGCTGCAGTACACTGTGGTTCTCATACAGACTGATCCTTCTTTACGTCACTTCTACTGGATACTGAGTCCTGCAGAGCACAAACATCTGCTTTTTGGAGAGATATCAATATCTGAGCACTATTCCTTCAAGCTAACTCAGTCAGATCCTTATATTTGCTCTTTTTATTCTGTTTGCAACACATCTATATTGAGGAATAAATATTTACCCGTAGCCTGATATATTCCACCTCATGCTTGAATGAAATCTGCAGCATGCTCTCTCTAATTTAGGTTTATGTGGTAACTGAGTGAACTTTCACCACATTTCCCTTCTAAAATGCCACAGATATCTGCTCTGTGGTGCAGTATCATAAAACAGATCAGGACTTTAAAACATTATCCCTGCGCCTACAGGAAAAGGGACAGGTTGAATCTTTGCAGGCAGTAGTGAGAGTCGACATTCAGCTTCCTGTTGCAGAGTGTTTGGGATGATTACATGCTCGGTTAGACCTGCCTCGGCTGTGTAATTGGTGAGAAGGAATTAAAAAAAAGCACGAGTTTTATTTATTCCTAAAGGCAACATAAAACCGCAGCCAATTTCTGGAGGTGTTTCCTTTGTAGGAAAGGCTTCAGATGAGAGTTGGGACAGAGAGTCTGACTCTGCGGGACTTCTAAAGTGCAGCAGGCCGGTGCGCAGGTGTCTGAGCCCACTTTCAAACTCTTACCTTGCAGTGATAGGTATTCAGCACCGGGTTCACGTCGTATATTTCTTCTACGGTTCCGGTCAGGACAACGTTGGCTTCCTCCTCCCTGTCCTCCAGCTCTTTCTCCGGGCAGCTGGCGGCGCAAGGCGGCCACAGGGGCCCCAGGAGGAGCCCCGCCAGGAGAAGCGCTGCCCGGCCGGCCCGGAGTGTCCGCTGCGAAGCCATGACCACCGCAAGGATCCAACCAGGAGAAAAGTTTACTTCTTCTTCTTGAATTGAGCTGCAGCCGCCGGTGCGCTCAGGGACCAACTCCACAAGTATCTGTGAGGGATTTTCTTCTCATGAAATGTGGCTCCGGGTCCTCCTGTTCGTAACTTCCCAGCGTCTAAGCTGCGACTCTTTCACCTTGCAGATCTGCTCGTCGCATCTGCAGCCCCGGTTCAGTATCCCTCTCTGTCGCCGCCGGCTGGGAGTCCAGGAGGCAGGAGAGGAAGAGGAGGGAGAAGGAGAAAGGGGCATGGATCTCTCTCTCTCTCTCTCTCTCTCTCTCTCTCTCTCTCTCTCTCTCTCTCTCTCTCTCTCTCTCTCTCTCTCTCTCTCCCTGCAGGAATGCAACTATCCCTCTGCTTTCCCTTGTCTCCCACACACACTCACTCCATCACACACTTCCTCAGGATTTCCATGCAATCTGAATTGCTGATCCCACATGTGAGGTGAGGAGGGTGATGATGGTAGGATGCCTGCTTAAAGTGGCTGTCCGACGCCGCCCCCAGTCGGGCAGACAGTGTCTTTACCCCTAATCACTGACCCCCCACCTCCAGAGCTTTTGCCTGACAGAATACCAGCTAAGTTTGAAATTGTACTTTTTAAAAGGGTGTTCTTCCATTTTAGACTCTGGATCCAACTGATCTAACTATACTAAATGGAGCAAATCAGACATTTCCTTGCTGCAGGATAAGATATAAATTGATGAACAGAATAGTGATAAATAAAATCCTGAAAAAAATCAGTCAATTGATTAAACTGCACAATACAGAATGTGTCATTTCCCCAAGAAAAAAGCTGAAACGTAACATTTGGTTGCTGCTATTAGTGCTTATTGTGCTCCCTGACAAAATGATGCTCTGGGCAGGAAGCCATGTCCCAAATCAAAAAACAAGCACGTACTGGTATTTTCTTCCAAGGAGCCAGACTTTCCTAATCTTTTAAAGCTGTTCTAATCAATAGTTTTCAGACTCTCTGAGGGTCTTTCACAAATTATTTTCTATTTTCATACTTTTGCAGCTGTATTGCAGAATTTGATACTAATTTTGAGGTTCAAAATAAATCTCGACACCACACTTTAAATGCATTATTTTTTCATTAATTAAACTACTTTGCACCAAGTTTCCAAATGAAACCTCCTTGGATTTATTTATTTGTTTATTTGTCGTTGTTAAAATACTCTTCTAAATGTTTATTCATGAGAGAAAGTTGGATCAAGTCTAACATTGGATCCATGATATTACATTTTGTTCATTTACCAGATTTGGCTGGGTTTTTTTTTCTATCTCTAAACATTTCCCTGGTTAGAGTCAAGTTGTATTAAGAAAGGAAATGTCAATTCTGGCTTTTTAGAAGCCAAATATAAAGAAGCGCGGGATAACT
Source organism: Jordanella pulchra (assembly GCA_034780135.1). Taxonomy (NCBI): domain Eukaryota; kingdom Metazoa; phylum Chordata; class Actinopteri; order Cyprinodontiformes; family Cyprinodontidae; genus Jordanella; species Jordanella pulchra. The sequence continues at coordinate 1,342 of JAUZNJ010073168.1, read as the reverse complement.
CAACCTTTTATAGTTCTTTATCCTTCAAAATGTTTTTGAAGTTGTCGTTAATAATATTTGTATTGCAAATTTGGTCTGAAGCATTACAGAATAAATACCAGTGTTAGCAAAGTTCCTGCAGTAATAGATATCAGTGTGCCCTGTCCACATAGTTCTTTGTTGTTGTTGTTTGTTTGTTTGTTTTGGGGGGTGGGAGGGTTAACAAAAACAGAGATGTCCTGTTTGTTTTAAGCCTCACATTTACAAAAAATGTCATGGGCAGAAAAAGTCGGTGTTAAAGAGTCACTTCTTAAAGTGTCATTTTCATTTTTTTTATAATTACTTTTAAAGCACAACAGTGTGACCCAATCGGGAAAGCATATGAGGTTATTTGCAACAATTAAAGAGTATCTAAGGCTTTATTTCATGAAAAGCACTTTGAATTGTCCATGTACTGAATTGTGCTTTACAAATAAACTTGCCTGGCATTAAGTGACAGAAATAGAAACAGCAAATGTCTAAACCAGGACTTGTGGAGTCCATCACCTACTGGATGCTAAATGTTCTGCTAGTAGTTTGGCTTGTTGGTGATAAAATCTGATTTTATTTAAATATGGATTGGATATGCAGCAATTACTGGAGAGCCAATGACGCAAAGCCCTCTATGGACATGGCTGCTCTTGTCATCTGTGATGGAGAAAAACCAAAAAGCTGTTTTGAAGGGTTTTATAGTTTTGTTTGTTATATAAAGCATACAAAGTGTAACAGGAGATTGCATTTTGATCAAGCCCTATTGAAACTATTTTTAAAATCTTTTATTTTTGTGTTGCTAATATCAACTATATCACCCCCTGCTGGCACAGCAAAGATATTACAGAATATATAGTTAGAATCCAATCTGTCTTTGTTGTTGTTGTTTCATATTAAATTTAAAACTTCAAAAGTCTTTTATTATTTTTTGAATATTTGTTAGAAAATGGTGTGTCATTTACTTCAGATGACTGAGGCCTGCAGCGATCCTGTCATCAGAAAGGTTCATTTGATTAAACCAAATAGTTAATTTTTACTTTGGGTTCTTTGACCGGTAAAATCTGTAAATGATAAGCTGCACCACATGTCATCAAAGATCCTAACCCAACAGGCATCGTATGTCATTATAAATGTCCTGTTTTGTCATAAAGCATCCCTGTTGGGATCTGTTACCTGCCTGCCAGCTCATGCGAGCTGGGTCTCTGTTTTTCCTGTGACTTCTGCTGCTCTTGTGAAGAGCTGAGACTGGACCTGTGTTTGAACTGTTTGTATCCGGAACCTGTCTGCCACTCTTCCTCCAGCAGAGCGCGCCATGGGTCTCCTGGGCTGGAGC
>JAUZNJ010073157.1:0-25349 GCA_034780135.1 Jordanella pulchra | reverse complement strand
TTATCTTTGTGAACTGCGACATTCCTGCCAAACTCATCCAGATCTCATAGATGCAGAGATGCTATCAGACGTGCACCCAGGGTGAAAACTGTGAATTATTACGCAGATGTCAGCAGTGATAAAACTCCACAGAGGGCATTTTAAATCAATCATCTCAACATGCGTTCAGGGGCTCCAACAATAATATTGAATATTAGAAAATTCTGGCGTCAGATTTCAGTATTTTCCATTTGGTAAAAACTCTGTTTTACTTGACATACTTATACTCTGCATGGACATAGTGTCGGCAGCATTTCTATTCTGAATTCCAATATCTTTGAGGCTTCTCTATGTCATCCAAGAATGATAGTAATTTATTTCCAACAGTTTTTCATATGTTGATTGTGGTGATAGTTATGGGCTAAATCATCACATATCTATAGATATAGATATAACTGTATTTATAGATAGAATTATTTTTGTGAATCCTCACCAGTAGGAACTGTCGCTCGTTGCTCAGAAATTCAGACTGCATGGAGCTCAAGTATAAAGCAGGTTTTAGTCCTGTCATCCCCTCCTTTCTCATTCTGTTTGTTTCTTTCATCATTGCTTTTTTAGCTCCTCCCTCCTTCCTGGTTCCCTGTTTCTTTATAATGGTCTACATAGTGTACTACTTTTCTCCTTGTGCCCTTTCCTCTGTTCCTTCTGTCTACTTTTCCTGCTTAATCATCTTCTTTCCTTGTGCAAACCTCTTTTTTTCTTCCCTTGAGATCCTGGACTTTCTCCTTTCTCTATGGTTTTCAGCCTCTATTGGTTAAATCATTTATTTCTCTTCTTCCTTTCCTATTTCCATATCTTCTTTCCATTATTGCTTCTGTATTTTCTTCTTTCTTTCCTTTGTGGGTCTATTTATTATTTCTGACACTATTTTTTTTTACCTCTTTCTGTCTGGTTTTTCCATATTTCTTCCTGGCTTCCATTCTCTCTTGTGTCCTTGCTTCCTTCCTGGTTTCTATACTTCCTAGGTTTTTGAGGGTTCCATAATCTTATCACTGTAGAAATATTTGTAAAAAATTCAGAGTGAATTTTGTGATTTTTATGAACTCAAAGGACTGAGAACCTTTAATGCAACTGTAATGTAGATAAGTATGGATATATTACATGAAAAACATGTAAGGGCCTGTAAAGAGAAAAATACAAACACTGTTGATGTACAATGAAGAGATTGTGGAAATGTTGTCTAAATATTTTAATAGCCTGTCTTAGATTTATACCTCTTTTCCACCATGAGTGCCAATCTAGGTTTTTCAGACCCTCCATTCGAAGGTTGCAGGCTGTTCTATGTCCAGTCTACCTTACAGCAAGGAAATTAAATGTTAAATATTTACCATTCCACTGGTATGTGACCCCACAGATTCCAGCTGTGATGGGTAGCAGCTACATTCCTCCCACAGGAAGTTTATCCTTTCTTGTTCCTTTCTCATTTCTTTCTTTTTTTTCTCCTACACCCTCTCCTGACAGTCCTTTTGAACTTGGTAAGTGGTCGAAGAATCAGCCTAAATCCATTGTCATGAAATACCCTAAGATGCCGCATGTGCCAGTGAATGCTGCACTGAGGCCTTCCAGACCTTAAAGAGAATTTTTAGAAGCTTGCAAACAAAGATTGCTCTTAGGTCCACATTTCTCATGAGATTAAGACAGAGTTTTAACTTTTTAACAGTGTTAAAGTAAAAACATCAAACAGTTGTTAGTATGATGATGACAAGTATGGAGGCATGCAGACAATCTTTCCTAAGTGTTAAAACAGCTTGGATTTTTGCACCATTCATAATTTTTAAACTGCAACTTTAGTGTATTTGAATGCAATTTATGGGAAAAACCAACATATTAAACAAAGATTAGCTCTTTGTGAAGTTGTGAACTTTTAATATAACAGGTAGAGAGCATCTATCGAAATAAGACTTCCAGTCTTGCCATCATTTCTTGATAGGAATGAGGTGTGTTCTTTTAGTTGGCCATTTAACATACAAATACACTGATAAAAAATGTTTTACGTCATTGTTAAGGTGCAAAGTGAACCTCTGCCCCAGTACAGTGTTGTTAGGTGGGTCAAGTGGCTCAATTTGGGATAATCTGACCCAAGTTCAAAGTTTTTGCTATACCCGTAAAAAGCTTCCCATAAACCGGACTGTTATTGCTTTCTTGCAGAATTGGTCTTCTTCCTACCTATTAAGGGACAGCTAATGGTTTGACTTTTAGATTAGGTTTTGGTGTTGTGTCATGCTCTCTCCTTATGTTATGATGATGCTCTTTAAGATGTTTTTTAATAAACCTCTTTTTAAACCTTTCTAGAACCGTCTTCTTGTTTTCTTTGCTGTCCTCCTTGGTCTTCATGATGCTGTTAGTGCTTTAATGTTCTCTAGCAAACCTCTGAGGCATTACGGACAGTTAGATTTAAAAAGAGACAGATTTATACAAAAATGGACTCGATTAACTGATTACATGACCTATGAGGACAATTATTTGCACACCTTGTTTAGGGTTATCGTGATAAAGGGAGGTAAACATAAATGCATTCTTTTGTTTTTGAATCTTGTTAAATGTGAATAAGCCTTTATAAATATACATTTACAAACAATGAATAGATTAAACTATTTTCTGTTTGCATGAGGAGGATGAAGTGTAGAATGGTCTTTAGGAATCATTCTGCACAGGATTTAAACAGGTTGTGTAACTGACTACTTTTCCACCATCAGCATCCCTACATACAAAAAATGCTCTTAACATCGTTAAATTCTTCCATGTCCTTAAAAAAATCCACAACCAAGTTATGCATACAATTGCATTTTTATTTAATCCTTTAACAGCAAAACTGCACTTTTGTCAAAGCAAAGAATACAGCCAAATTTCGAACATAGCTTGAATGAAAAGAAATGGGAGTCGTCTGATTTCACAATATCCCAACACAAAGGATCTCCTTACCCCTAAGACCCTGGGCTCCCCACCCCTTCAGATGTAGCCTTTTGTTGTGTGCATGTGACTGGAGAAATGGCTCAGTAGGAAATGCCAGGCACCCACAAAAAAGCAAAAGAAAAATAGTTGTGGGAGCCACCCTCTGCATTAATTCAGTCACAACGAGAAGCATTTTACAGCTGCTTTATTCTTCCTCCTCTGCTGCTGAGGCTGTCTTTCATGTCAAAAGTCTTTTCCTACTTACAAATCACTATAGGAAGCAATCCTTTTTGCCTCGCTGCTGTGCCTTAAGCCCCTTCCTAGGGTACGGTGCTTTGATCACCTGTTGCATTGGCCATCAACTTAGAAATAGAGGAACAAGCTGCTGGGATAAGCTGTGTTCTTGTCGAGAACAGTAGAAACCTCCTCCCTTTTTTTGGAAGAGCCTGGGAACCAAATCACTGCAAAGTGGTGGGACAGCTGGATGGTTGGATTGTTTTGCAAACGATTATACTTCAGCTGCATTAGTTAGGGTTCCTCATAGTAAACAAATTGATTTACTAATTAGCTTAAAAACGCAGCTTTGTATCTCTGGAAGAGACATGCAAGCTCTTCTCACCTTTGACCTAAGGCTTTAGATTCAAGGTTAAATGTGTGGCAGTACCCTCTAAATGAATGCCACTGACAAATCATGGCCCTCAGCCAGAGGCCTAGACCAGTTGTCACCGCTCTGAGTTTTAAGACTTGCTTAATTGGCTTCCCTGAGTGCCTGGGGAGGGGAACGAGAGTAGAGCTAGCTTATTATGAGGCCCTACGTCGCAGGAGAGGGAGGAAGGGAGCTTGAAGTCTCTTCTCAACTATTGCAGGACACCTCCAGTGGCTATTAATCAGAGCCAGAGCCCGACTGGAGCCAGGAGAGGATCCACAGAGAACAGGGGGGAGGATGAGGCCCTGAAGCCTTCCTTGGGCCTCACAGACACTTATAAGGAACCTTTACAGACAGCATAAACATTCCTTCCTGCTATGGTTCCTCAAATACTCCTGTACAACCTGCCACAGTCTCACTCAAACTGATTTAGATCCCATAAAGCCCGCTCTGACCGCGACCCATTCATTTCAGTTGGACCGACAGCTTTATGTCACCCCTCACTGTGTTATTATATCTGTGCTGTGCTGCCAGCTACTATTGTGCTAATGAAAATTTAGCACAAGATGTAATATTCCTTTTCATTGGATGCACACTCAGCAAGAAAAACAATCTCGAGGATGTTTAGGGGTTTTTTTAAAGATAAATATATTTATGACCACATTCGCTACGGGCTGTCCTGAAAACGTTTTTATGAGCAGCAAAACATATATTGGGTGTTGTCAGCACTAACAATTGCTTCTAAGTAACAACAAATGTTGTCATTTAGTGAAAAACTAGGTTTGGATGATGGATTGAGCAGAACTCCTACGTCAAGTCTGGAGTGCTGAGAGAAGATTAGAAATAGGATAAAAATTGTGAATGTGACATTTTCTCCTAAACCACTCGTATGAACAATTTAAGAATGAACTTACTCATACAAACGCCTTTTCCAAGGGTCCCAATGACCCTTTGCAAATCGGAAATGAAAGTTAAGCCAAAGCGGAGGTGTGTCAGTGGCCTCCATGATAAGTGCTATCCAAATAGTACTGGAAGAAAGGAACAAGGTAGGAAGAGGAAGAAGGATGCTTCCAATCAGTTCATTTAGCTCAGGGACATCCTGATGTTCGTATCTGCCACTAAGGTGCTATACATGCATTTCAGAAGCGTGACTTCATGACGAATCTACCTTACGACTGTCATATTGAGTACCAAACACTTAGCTTAGATATGAGGCACTTCACCTCTGAACAGAATGAATCCTTCTAATTTAAATCCCCTTGAGCTTGAATGATACACAGAGAAAATTGGTGTTATTAGATGCAATCCATGCTAAGACCCTCCAAGCTTTGTTCAATACCTTTCTTCAACTGTTATGCTTCCAGAATTTTCCTTTCATGACATATATCTAATACACAACCTGTCCTTGTAAACTAAAGAAGGTTTGAAAGCTTTTAAAAGCACAGATGCCTATCAGTATTTCACAAAAAACAAGAAGATATCCATAAGTGGAGCGAAGGTGAGTCGTGTTCTGCTGATCTTTATGCTTACTTTATGTAAACAGCTAAACAAAAGTATAATGTCTGCAGCAAAATCTTCAGATCTTAATATCACATGCACTACTGTCACAAGGTGTCTAATTCATGTAATGTAATCACTCAATTTTCTGAAAAAAATAATGTACAACATTAAATCCAGCTGGCAACGGCAAGCCTAGCTCTCCTGACTGGTTTTGAAACTTACCTGATACGAAATGTTTACTCCACAGATGGCTGTCTACAGTCGGCGTCCAGTCAGCCCTGATAACGTTTGTTCTCTTTTGGTAAGCGGTAAAAAGAAATATTCTGGTCACCTGTTTTATTGTCACACCTGACGGCAGAACATACTGGTGGGATCCTTTACGCACGGGGACCAGAGCAGGAACTCAATATGGCCATGGCTAGATTTGAACATCACACAACCATTTGTGTGACAGGATATATAAGCAAAGCTTTGCTCACGAAATTCATCAAAAACACATTATTTCAACACTTATACTCTTTGTGACATATACAAATGTACACATCTCCATATATTTGGGGCTTTATGATAATAGCTTCATACATTTGTGTATCTTTTGTGGTTCTTAGTGTTAACCCTGCAAGAGCTAGGAGGTACAACTTTCCAAATATAAAATCACCCAATAACATCTCATGTAGCGTACACTGTAACCCATGTAACAATGCATTGACTGAAAAGGTTGGACTTGAATATGAATGCAGTGAGATGTCAGGACATGTACTGGAGGACCGACTGCACTAAAGTACAGTATCACTCAAAAGGTGCAGGAAAATTGTTGCTACCAAAGGCTGTGACAAAAGAAAATTATTTCATCTTTGGAAGAAAAAATAGTTTGAGTTTTAACAAGACGCAGAAACAAAAGAAAGTGGGAGAAACATTTATCTTAATGATAAGAAAGATAGAAAAAGAACAGAAAATAGAGAATGTAAAACCAAAATCCTGGATATGAGCAAAAGTGGTGGCTTCCAAATAAAACTTAAACACATAACTTTTTTTCTTCTCATGCTCATATTTTATGCATATACTATTCATTTAGTATTTATGAAATGGTATTTTATTATAATTCAGTGAACTGATCATAACTCTTTTGATTAAAATTATAATTATTGCTGAAAACTTTCATTTATTCTCATTATATTTTGAGGGTGTAATGCTTAAGTAAAAACAAAAGGCATTTTTTAAGACATGTTTTCATTTATTAGAGCTAAAAACCCGGCAAAAACAACTAGACTGTCTCCCTTGTCGAATCATAAACATAATTTGAAGGAAACACATTGTTTTGGGTCTACTTTCCTAGTTAGACCAAGGTTATAATAAGGTGTAGGTAGAAATCAGAACAGTAACTACTCATGTGACAAAATGAATCATGCTAAGATATTTCCTAAAACAATAACATGCCCCCATATAAAATAGTGTTAGCATAGACTAGGTATCATCTGTATGTCAGGTAAGGAACACCCCTGAGAACCAGGGGTATTATAATTGTGGTTAGACGACCAAACTAACTTCAAGAGGACTTAAAAAACATGAGCATGTAAAAATATCAGAAAAGAAATCCAAACAAAATCCCCCAAAATGCCATGCATATGTATAAAAACTAATGATTACTAAATGATTTTGATCACAACTGATACGTTGGTTAAGAGTGTAAGAATGTCTGCAGATGAGCAACCGTGTTGCCAAAAATACAGCTAGAGACAGATTAAGAAGTGAACAAAAATAGTGAAACAATCAGGACAATGCCATATTACTGCAGTTTATGAAAAGAATAGAAATGTCTTTCTAATTGCCTCCATCTGGACTAGAACATAAGACCACCAGAAAACCACATACCTAAAGCCATGCTGTTTTTAACAGAAAACAGGCAGATACTGAACTGATTGAATCAAATATTCTACTTAGTTCTCATCTACGCAAGTCTTAATATACAACTAATTGTCTCAGTTCTGGATAATTTCCTTAGAAAAATTAACAAGTTTTAAAAAAAAATGTGTTTTGAGATTTGCTGCACAGACTTCGAAAAGTGTTAATGACCAAGAATGCTTCATCTTGTTCAAGATTTCAAAAGAATCTCCCATCATTAGAAATCCGTTAACAACAGTTTGATTGTTGTAGCAGTTCCCACAAGATGAGAGGCACAGGAGAACTTTCTGATGAATTTCAAGTTTAAATGGAAAGCTTCTGTGGAGTGCAACATAAAGCACCATGTGTTAATATTAAATAATGAGTTGCTTTCATGTCTTCCCCTTTGGATTTGCCACAAAAATGGCATTAATGATAGCTTTTGGTGTGGTTTACATCACACAGACCCATGAAACGCAATCGGCAGAGATAAATTTGTTATTATTAGTCTCTAAGGGCGTCAGATTTACAAGCTGCAACGCATTTGCACTCAAGATGTGCTGACAGTATATTACACACACATGTGATGGATATGAATGGGATGCATTCTGTATTGTGAAAGTAAAATTCCCATGATTGGTCGCTATTTGACAAAACAATAACATGGCCATTAAAAGAACATGCTGCAGATGGTTTACATATTTCCGTGTATACAGCACCTTCTGTTTTTAAGTGAAAAAGAAGAAGAAATGTACAAGTTTAATTTTAAGAGTAATGTTCTTTCAAAATAAATGTTAAAAAGCCTGCAACCCTAGAACAAAAGAATACAGATATTTTAATGTGCAGTCAGATCTCACAGACAGTTCATAGAAAATACTGTCCCTCTCGAATTATTTACTGCATGTTAAAGTTCAGCAAAAATGTATTTTTGTTTTTTTCTACCAGTGAGAACTTAGATGCAGAAAAAAAATATTAAATATTTTTAAAAGGCACATTTTTGAAAAACACTGCAACCCACAATTAGCACAGTTGTAAAAATCTGTATTTTTTTTTTTAACAAACAGAATATTCATGAGCTCATCATCACATTGCTTTAATTAATAATTAATATTTTTCCTGAATTTACACAAATTGCACAGCTTTTACACTGAAGGGAAATAAGAACAACTAAAATCCAGTGTATATCAGACCCAGGGTCTGATCTTCAAAGGTTCCCAATCAGAGGCACTGAACTACACATGGATTTTTTAAATTTTTTAACATACAATTAATGGGTGCATTGCAAGCGATCTTGTAAAAATGCTGTGCAAATGTTAAGGCAAAAACATATAGTTGCAATATGGGCACGCCTCCCACCCTGTGAATGGTCCAGTTTGTTTTAGAAATAATCTTGAGCCTTACCAGACTGACTTACACTATGTATAAGTCACTCTGACTGGACAAGCCATTTATGGCTAATAGGTCACTGAAATGTCTTTCCTCTGTTGCAACAAACTACTTGTGTTTCTGGCCTGTGATTTTTAAATGTATCTACCGAAAAACATAGAGCATGTCTACAAGTGGTTTGTAGTTCTGCTAACATCTATGCCGATATGAACATGGCAACCCCAATATTCTAACGCCATATCACCAAAGCCTCTTGCGTCTCTCAAGCTGGAAATGCGTGACATTGACCTGAGGTGCCCATGAGAACTTGGCTTAGTTTGCTGCATTCAGAATAACTGGATCTTGTCCAGCGTTTCCATGCACACCTATCATTTTGTCAATCAGCATAAACAACCCCCCTCAGTCAGAGGAAATTTTAATTCTAATCCTGTTTAATCTGATCAGGTTATACCAACTGGCATTTTTGAACAACACATTTATAGTCTGATTTGCCATTCATTCCGATTACTTATATCCATGTAGACGTAGCTATTCTTAATGTCTGCAATGGCAGACATTCAGCCCAGCCCTCCCAGTAGGCAAACACTTGAAATTACTTTAATTTCTTTCGTTCTTTCTTTTCATCAACATTTTGTTGCAACGCTTTTCATTCAGCGGGAATATAATGTACTGTTAAAAAAAAGTCTGATTGATATTCTTATGTTAAACAACTTTATCAATAATAGAGTACAAATAAAAGCACAGTACGAAAACATTCTAAAAGTCAAATTTTCTCTATTTGTTGCAAAAGAGGTCCCCAGCCGGAAGCTAACCCCTTTTGGAGGTCCATGGCATGGAAATGTTTGGGATAATATACATTATCTTGGTGCAAGTAGCCATTAGATGATAATAGTACAACTATTTAAAAACACTTATGGTCACTGTGTTTTGGGTCTGGATTCAAACAGGTGAAGAATCTTGATATTATGGATGTCTGATGGGAGAGAGTTTTAGAGTTCAGGAGTAGAGCTTAGCTCCACAAGAGATACTGAGACAAAAATGGGAACAGAAAGATAGATTGAAGAGGAAGTTCTGAGGGACAGAGAGGAGGAGGTGACACGAACGAGATCAGATAAATAAGTTGTGGATGATTTTGAATGTAAACAGAAGAGTTTTGAACTGAACTTTAAATTTGACCTGGAGCCAGCGAAGTTGAAAAGAAGATGTTCCTGTAATGATTTAAGCAGACAACTTCTCAACTAGAAACTGAAAAGAAGAGAGACACAAAAGTCAAAAGGCAAGACTGTGAACAAGCATGGATAAAGAGTGAGGGGAATGAGAAGGATGGCGTTCGATATTGCTCGGATGGAAATATGCAGACCAAGTAATATTACTGATATGAGAGATGAAAGATAGAGAGCTATCAAGGATCACACCCGGGCTCTTAACCTGACATAAGGAGAAAACTAAGAAAATGCCAATGGAATAACAAAAACGGTGCTTTTTGAAAATTGATTTAGTTCCTACAAGGAAAGGTTTGGTTTTTGTCACTGTTTAATTTTAGGAAATTGGTAGTAACCAAAATTTTATTTCAGAAAAACACCTGGTGGGGGAGGAAGGTGAAAGCACAGATAGGTATGTTAGGATGGACATAGTCAGCATCAATCCTTGACTAGGCTAAAAAACATATAATGTTTATTAGAATAATTTATCATGAACTATCAGAGTATGTTATTACAATTAGCATTTTAATAAAAGGACAAATAATCCGCTACCAACTGAAAATAGCCAGAGTTCACTAAAAACACACACACGTAAATACACAGTTGGAGATATTAGTCATAGGAAACATTGTTAAGCAGGCAATGCAAAACACAAACAACAGATGGGATTAATTCCCTTGGATGCTCCTGCATTTGTCCTACACGATAATTTCAGTATATGCCAAAGATAACACACTAAAACTACATGACCAGAGGACATGATTAGGACAACACACACAGATCACCAAAGTTGAAAGATAGGTGAACAGTGAGTGTTTTCCATGTATGATTAACGCTGCTCAATGACCTGCACAAAAAGGTGTGGTTGTTTGCTTTGATAACTTCAACTGCGGTGTACAGTGAAATAAACAATCCTTCATCTCTGCTTATACACATCTTTATTCATGGGAAATATGAGACAGGTAAACATAAAGTTGACATGAACTGCTAAGTGTAAGGAAGAGATGTTTGTCTCGTGTTTGAATTCAGTTGATAACAGAGTCTACCCTCAAGTTTGATCGACTACCTCCTATCCAATAGTTTTAGCATTAGCATGTGGTGTTCTCAATTTACAATCATGTACAAACAAGTGATCTAGAAAAACTGCTGCCATATCTTTCTATGAGATAAATCTCCTCTTCTAAATCAATATCTGATTTTACTCCAATGCCTTTTGAAAAACACCCTGCAGCAAGTGTCAATTCCAGGAAAAAAGAAAATCAAAAGGAAGAGGCCATTAACTTTGGCAGTGGTACAGAGATAACTAGAGGGCAATGGTTACACAATCAGCTCCCTGCATGATAAGGTCATTGTGCAAGCTCAGGTTCGGAAGTAAACCTGAAAGCCCTGTATGACAAGCAAACAACAGGAAGGAAATAATCCATTTGTGGCTTTTAATGAACAACTCTGTATATGGGAGCTCTGTCGGTACAAACCCGCCTCATGCTGGTTAAACATTATCCCTTTGATAATGGAGTGATAGTGCAGCCATGAGCACCTTGTTGAGTCAGCAAAAAGAAACTGATTACAGTGAGTTTGTATGGTTTGTGCTGTGTGTCTGAGTACACAGATCTGCAAGAATTCCACAAGACATGTGACTAAGTTATTTAAACTGCACTCATTTCTGCACTTAACAAAGTTAAAACAGAGGTTAGGGTTAACAAAATTAAAATAAGATTATTTGATAGAGATTGCACTGTTCTTTTACCCTAGACAAGGTATAACATCATAGCTAGATGCTTTGGATTTGGTGTCTTCCCTCTAACAGCCTTTATCTAATGGTAAACTGACAGGAAATTGATGGAGAGGGAAAGGGAGGGATGACAACCAGCAAAGTTTACCATCGTGAGATCTGAATTCAGAATGGCTGCCCTGAGGATGGTTGCACACTCTATCCACACACCAGCTCTCAACTTTAAACAAGTACCACTGAAGACATTCATATTTATGAGTGAAGCTAACAATGATTTTCCCTGCTTGTACTCTTGTAGAACATAATAGAATAAAATAATTGACAGAAAATCATTGGTTTTACGCATTTGAAGCGGGTGTTAGAGCTGCTTTGGCACTGCTTAGGTCCAGGGCAAAATTATTTATACAGTGTAGCATATTTCCAAAATGTCTACCTGCACAAAGACATTTTAAAAGAAAAGTAAAAAAAAATCAAGCACATTAACAGAAAAAATAACTTCACTCAAATACAAGCGCTAAAATTAACAAAACAACCCAAAGGATCAGAGACATAATAAATAAAAAGATAAAAGACAACAAATTTTAAAGAACAACAGCATTTGGTTCATTGTGAAGCAAAAAACAATAAAAGTGAGTCTTCAAAAGTGATTTAAAAGGCTCCAGGGTTTGTGTAAATGTAATGTTGAAAGCCTGACTGTTCCAAAGCTTAGGACCTGCCACAACAAAGGCTCGGGTCTCCTAGAAAAATATTTTTGGACCTCAGACTGAACAGCATCAATTGAGCCATAGGTACCCCATGGTTCGTTTTGGAGTATGATACTGAGCAGCTTAGATGGGTAGGAGGAGGCAAGACCATGGTAAGGTTAAAAAAAGGTAGAGTTTTAAATTGAAATCAATAAGAAACAGGAATCCAGTGAAGGGCTGCAGGCAATGCATGTGTAATGTGCTCATTTCTCTTCATAGAAGGCAGTAAACATTTTGCACTAACTGGATGCAGGTAGAGGACTGGTCCAAGGCAACGTTACAGTGGTTCAATCTGCACATACTAAACAGGGGGATGAAATACTTGGAGACCTCAGTAGGAAGGTACAGCTTTACCTCAGAAAGCTGTATTAGAAGCTAGACTGGACCATTACAGTCACGTGCCTCCACAGTTTAAGGGAACCAACACAGTGGTTTTTGACATTATCCTTAGAAGAGGAGGATAGAGAACCCAGAGAATGCCTGTTACTAAAGGAAGACAGGAAATTATCAGGTGAAAGAAATTTTCATTAATTGCTTGAAAGGTTGTGGAATTAATGAGAAAATGATAGAAATGTCATTCAGACTATCCAGAAAAGAACAAAAGTCAGTCAACCAGCAATAAGTGGATGATTTTTTAACTTGCTAATGTTGTGCCAATAAATGTGGTGACGTAGGTTCTTCAACCAAATAGCATTTGGACTGTCATTTGTTGTTCTGTGAACACACGCCCAACAGGCAACAAATGAAAGTGTGATTAAAGCTCATTTAACTCTGCACACATATGGAATAAATTCACAATGACTTCATATGTCCAAAAATAAATGTTTTCCCCAAAAAACTCTGCTATTTGACACATTTACACCCTATAATGTAAAACTAATGTTTTAAATATTCTTATACATAAAACTTTCCACGCTGAGCTTTGAGAACGTCAGCCAAAATCTTTACAAAAGATTAGGTCTTTTGTTCATTCAATTCATTCAAAAATAAATTGTCCATTTCATGATTTTTGAGTGATAACGTATCTGAGTTGTCCAATAAATCTAATAAAAATCAAATGCCTTTTTTCATCATATCTTCAAGATTTACTTTACAACTGTTTTTTCAAATGCTTTCTGTTCAAAATGATGTATTTTTTCTTTAACAAAATAGGATTTTACTTTAATCCCCTCTTTGAAGAACTGGCTTTAGGAGACAATGCTTAAGGAAAAAATACAGACAAATTGCCTTCCTATGCATTTAACACTGCAGCATAAAGTGAACACCAATTTAGTCAGGCCACCTCAAACATTTTCTCAAACTCCATCATAAAACTCAATAGCTCTGATTTAACTTGCTTGGGAGAATCCATTATCGTATTTCTGCAATATTCCAATATATTGCAATATTCTTGTTTAAAAATGTCAAAGTAAATATACAAGGAGTTTTCTCTCTTTCGATTGCCAGCATAATTAACACAACACTTGGCCTTTAAGCTAAATGAATCATTCAGGAAGTGTGTTACAACTAAAACAAAAAAGCTCCCTTTGACACCCTGGATCATTTGATGTTGTAGAGAAGGAGCCTCATTACTGCCAGGGCCCACACGGGGGGTTTACTCCCAGACACAATTTAATGGCAATAAAATGGAACGGGCTTCAAGGTTACGAGACGCTGAATAGCTTCGGAGGAGACGGCCTGCTCTTGTTGTGCCCTGTGTCTCACGTCACTGGAGTCAGTGGAGTCATAAATGGCTGCTAACACTAACAGTAAACGGATATAAAAAGACTCCCAGTTTCCTTTATACGACCCATTCTCCTTTGCTGAGGGGGTTTGTTGATAGAAGCTGTGGGTGTAAATGGTGAGCATGGCACACGAGCATAAATCCAGTGAGTAGGGGCAAACTTGGGGTCAGATTTTTTCCTTTTATTAGTTTTAAGTCTTATGGACCGAAGCCACCATATAAAAAATGCCTTGATTAATACTATTTAACTTTGAATAATTTCCTAATCTCCCTTCATGGTTAAACTTCTAATTTTTATTGGCAATGGCCACACTTTATTGCCCTTCCTACAGTAAGTGTTGATGTGTTAGTGTCTTATAATTAGTGCAAACCTGCAATACTTGCGTGCTGTAGGGTTTTTTCACTGATCACAAGGTAAATATTAAAAGTTTATGACTGGCTAGTCAGGGTCAGGGCCAGTTAGTTAACTCATCCCATTTCGGTCACTAAATCCATGGTGCATCCCTGCTTCCCCTTCCCCCATTTTCCTTTCCTTTCAAATCATAAAGTGACAGAGGAATCTCAACCAAAAATACATTAAAGCATAAAGTGTAATTTATCATAGCTTTCTTTAACCTTTTGCAGCAAACCATCAAAAGGTTTTAAGATATTTTCATTTGAGTCGGTTTCCATTCAGTTTATTTATATAGCGCCAGTTCACAACATATATCATCTTAAGACACTTTACTGAGACTATTCAATCAGATCACACAGTCAGATTGGTAAAAAGTTTTCTATCTAAGAAAGACCAGCTGATTGCATCGAGTCATTGACTTGCTGGACACGCTCTTCCTGAATGAGTATGTGGCAGCAGCACATATTCTTGCATTTATTCATCGACTCTGCAGCAATCCATCACCCCAAAAATGCATGCAAAGACAGTGGAGAGGAAAAACTCCCCTTTAACAGGAATAAATCTCCAACAGAACTAGCCTCAGTGTGAGCAGCCATCTGCTGAGGCCGACTAAAGATTCAAGGAGAGAAAAGCAGATGTCCAAGTAGAACATAGAAGCACAAATACTGTATGTAAATACTTTCTATGTTAGAAAAGGTAACAATAAACATGATCCACTGGTGGCTCCTTCTAGGAAAGAAACAGTTAAGAAGACCATCCTTGATCTTCAGCCATGAAACAGGACTAAACACTAAAAAACAGCCCCAACTCTAAGGTGTTAATGGCAGCAGACCAGATGATTTTTCCCCTCCAGAATAGTCACTGCCAAACAGAAACAGATCAAATAAAGCGACAACGACAAGAAAAACCAGAGAGAGGATAAAGGCGGGGGTTGAAAAACAAATACTACAGAATGGGAGAATTGAATGAAACAGAATGATGAAATGTCCTAAGTCAATAGCAGGATAGCTAAAGACATAGCTCAGCATATCCTGACCAACTCTGACTATAAGCTTTATCAACAATGTTTTAAGCCTTGTCTTAAAGGTAGACAGAGTTACTACATTTAAGACATATATGTGAGAAGGAGGTTTTTAAATAGTCTCCTGGATTTAACAGGAGACCAATAAAGGGAAGCTAAAATAGGAGAAATATGATCTCTCATTTTAATTCTCCATGTAGACAATAACATAGACTTTTCTAAATTCTGAATGGATAAAATTGGCTTGTAGTGGACTATTTGAGTAATTGCAGTTCACTTTAAAGGTCTTTAGCTCAAAAACACCTTACAGTAGATGAACTCCTCAGAGTTGAATGTGGTCATGTTTCACTTGGGTCAAAAAACTGGCCTCTTTATCCTTTTTTAAAGTTGTGAAATGTTTTATTTTGGTGGCATTCGATGATGGTATACAAGGTTGTGTCACAACATATAAATAAGATTTAGTTCCAGACAAGAGACACACTCTTATTTTTAGCAATTCAGTGGTTAAATTGCTGGTGTGCTTAAGTTTATTGTTTTGCTGCATGGCCAAAATGTGTTTGGGCCTTGGGTCGCAGACAGTTGGACATCCTCCTCCAGGATTTGTTGCTACAGATTACAGATCATGGTTTCATCAAACAAGGCATGTCCTCCTAATTCCACAGCAGCAAAGCGCTTGACCAGGGATTCCCAAGGTTGGGCCAAGGCCCCCAGAGTTATGGTATAGGTAATGAAGAATTATGGTTTTACCTAAGTGCAGATGGGTGCAAACTAATTTTATTTCCTTAATAAATTAAACTTTTTTATTTGGTCATGTAACATTGAATTATGGTTGATATGAAATTGTATGTTTATAAAAATAACAGTAGCAAGTCAAGGTTTAAAATTGTAGCCTGTATGTATCTATACATGTGTTGTGCAATATAAGCACGCCGCTGTTGTCTTGTAGTGAAAGCATTTCACTCATGTGTTTGTTAAATGATTACAAAAACAAAACGTTGCTTCATATCTGAACCCTGAGCCCACCCAAAACCCTCAGCCTCTCTCCAGTGAAAATTAGCCTTCCTTTAGATAACACTTAACATTCTCCTGAAAACCGATATGCATTAGCTCTGCATTTCAAAGGTAGTTTTCAAAGAGGTTCTCTTTTTCTATTTCTCCACCATCCTTACCTTGTTGACCCCTTAGCCAGAGGTTACGTACGCCTCTCACATTGCCCATAAGTCATTTAAAACAGCCATAGACTAATAAATAAGCACTTCTTCCTCAAAAGCAAGAAGCAAAATTCTAACTTTACGATTTCTGGTTTTCCTCTGATGATGTTATTCAGGAATTCATTACAGTATAGAGGATAACACCCCTGACACAGAACACATAGCTTAAAGAAGTGTGCCAAAGCTGCATTTATATTTATACTGGAGGTGGGACTCAATCAACATTTTTATTAGAGTTTTTTACAGGGTTTGTTAATAATTATTCACAAACAATTTATGCTGCAACCTCTTTTATCAGGGACTGTTTGGCTCTATCAGATGTGGAGTTACTTACATTGGCTCTGAAGCTTGTCATCTGGTGCAGTGTAGACTGGCTGAAGTATATCTGATGGAACTGTGAATGCGCACATTAGCGTTGCGAAATGCCTTTTCCTAATTTATAATGAACATAATTTTTAAAAAAACTTTAGGTTTTAAATGACTTAAGGTTCTTTCTAATATGTAAACAAGTTGATTTCAAGGTTGCACTTCAAACTTAAGACTGTTTTCTCTTAGTTTCAGGGCAGCTCATGTCAGTGCACCCAGGCTGACCTCTGAACTTGAAAGAGTGAGGCTAATGCTACAGTTAGCATTAGCTGAGGGGGAACTCAACACCTTTTTCCTTTGATTCTATTGCAGGGCTTTACATAATATCCTCTTCATAACCCAATTCTACTCTCTTTTAGTGCTTACTAATCCCCTGACCCAGCAGGCAGCCCTATTGTTGAAACCTAAATGGTAAGATGGGGTTCAGGAGAGATGATAGGAAACATATCAAACTGGTTTAAATCAAAGAGGATTAAATATAGCAATGAACAGAAAAGTACAATACCTATAACTCTTCTAACTTTTAGATTTCTTTTTTGTTGTTGCATTTTTTTTTATTTTGTAATGGGTGCATATTCAAAGGCCAAAAAATGTAACTATAAAATTGATTTAACAACAATATTGCTACCAATTCTCTCTTGATGCTTTTTTTAGATAACTTCCTTATAAGCTACACAAAAGAATATGAGGCTAAAGTCATATTTGACCCACAATCATTTTGCAAGGTTGCAGATAACTTGACCAATCTTTTCCTAAAAACCTTTTAACAATTTTTTGTTGTTCAAAACATTTTTTGACATTTATCCAACCTAAAACGAAACGCTTGACTGCTCACTCTGGACATGAGGCCAGATTGTGCAAATTGGGGTTTTCAACTATTTTGTTTTCTAAACACCATATATATAATCTCAAGTTTAAAATATTAATTACTTGAAATGTTAAAACCTGACCAGGATTGTTCTTCCAATGAATTATTCTATTTGCTGAAAGAAAAAAAAGTTTGTTCTAATTATGTTTTGGCTTTATGATCATCTTAGATCGCTCTAAGCAGAAATCATCCATGTGCAATGCTTTAAAACGTTTTAGCCTCCCTACAGATTTCTTCAGTTTCTTTTTTGTTTTGTCGCTGTTTTTCTTTTGCTTTGTTTTTCTGCCTCAGACTTAAATATTTCATATCGCCAAATACATTTTACATTAGACAAATAAACCAGAGTAATACCAGATGAAGCAGTGCATCTCTCAAGAAGAGCGAAATATATTTAAACAAGCTGGAAACATTTGAAAAAGTATTCTTTGTCCGAGTGACACAAAAGTGGCAGCCTTTAGTGGATTATTTTTTCATTGGGTCAAATTCAACCTGGCAATAAATAGCCTCAACAACCATCTGTAACTGATAGATCAATGAACTGCTCTCTAGCTGAGATTCAATTCAGTTAAAAAAAAATACTAATCCCAAAGGGAAATTAAATGTCATAATATGAAAATATAGTGAAGCAAAATAACTGACCATGAGGTCATAACCCGAGGCCCAATCACCTTTGGGTTGTGAAGATAAAAAGCAAATGAAAAAGTAAAAATGAAGTTTAGCGTAGTCAAAATCTGGACTTAAATCCAGAGGAGCCATAAACAGTCTCTACATTAAAAATGCTCCATTGTGGCTGAATTAGAACAAATCTGTAAAGAAGAGAGTGACATATTTTTTTCAAAGAAGTACGTATAAAATAATTATTTCAGTTATCTCAAATGCTTTGACTCTCATTGCTGCTAATTGTGGTAAGACTTACGTGATTAACAAGGCACTTACTATATAGTTTAGCCTAATTTACTTTGAATAGCTTTATTGCCATATAAATGTCTCTTTGAATTTATTAAAGTTATATTTATCTTATGTTAATATTAGTTTGATCTGAACTATTTAAATGAGTCAAATCTCGTTTAGATTGTTCTTTAAAGACCATTTTGTGATTCGTAAACCTCTCGTTATATATTTTAAGAACATCTGTGTTCTATTTTGAGCATGAATCACCTAAAATGGGATTCTAAAGAAAGGTAAGACGTTGACAAGTTCAGCTTAAAATGAGTTATTCTCCCCTGATTACAGATTTGTTAAAACGCAGCATGACATTTGTGTGTAAACTTGTCTGCGGTCATGCATTGTGAGTTATTTAGAGTGATGTTATTAATCAGAGTGAATAGAACTTACTATCAGTAGGAAAAATTCTGATTAAACAGTCAGTATTTAGAAAAGTAAGATTACACTTGCAGATAAGTTGTGTCTTGGTGAGGCATGATTGTGAAATCAAACTTCATAGATTTGGCTTCACTCTCTGCTTTATGGGGTTTTCCATAAACAGAAAACCTGTATTATTATTGCAGCATTATTATTGGCCATCTAAAGGCTGAGGCATAAGTTTTATTAAAATCTATGGACCATATCCCTGTCACAAAGTTAAATTTTTTTACAGAAAGAAATTTTCATTTTCTTTGTAGAAGCTGAATAATTAGCCTCATGAGAAGCTTTAACAGGCCACAGGTTGTAAAACTTATCAAAATAAAACACAATATAAATTACAGTAAACGAACAACAAAACAAAACAAAAAAACATAAAATAGTAGAAGGTAATGTAGTAACTTTAATGAGTTACCCATGTGGTTTTTACTTACCCGTGTCTGTCTCCTTTCTAATCACATATGGTACACGTATAACACACAGAAATAATTTCTTTTTATTGTTTTTGCTTTAAAGTTTCCCTTTATGATCCTATTTCAAGCTTTACCACACGTGCACTGAGATCTGAAAGCCTTTATGGTTCATTTATTTTCATCACAATTTGTCTTTAAAGCCAAAGAAACATTGCTTTAAATTTCAAAAGCTTAATGCTTTGTAAATTAAGCTCCTTCTGTTGGTAAATATAACCTCACTCATAAAACCTACTTCGAGTTACTTAAGTGCCCAATTTTATAAAATCACCACATACAGAATTAGAATGGTTGTTAGAAAAGTGTTACAAGCTTAAAAAGAAAATCTAAATATCCACATTTGACGAGCATATAAACATGATATATTGTTCTTCATCACAGTTTGTGTTATAACCTTGAATACAGGAATAAAGCTGATCATTACAGACAGTCTTTTGTTACTACAGTGAAGCTATCAGTCATTGAACTGTCTCATCTATCGTCTTCTGATCAAGATTTGGAAGAGGGGTAAGCAGGTAATATTTAAGCTAGTTTTTCAGGATTATATTGGGTTCCAGTAACTAACAATGTGTTGGGATTCAGCGGCTGCGTCCTGTGGAGGCCGGATTTCTCAGCAGATTACGTCATGGCACGGCGCCACAGCCTGTTCAGATTCAAAGAGTCCGACGCTGATGTGTGCAGCCTTCTTTTCGCCTGTTCTGAAAGACGGGTCTGGTGTATCCTACGTAACCTTGGTTTTCCCATGATTCATTGTGAGTCCAAGCAAGTCGGCTGCTTCGTGCTCAGAAGAAAGGGGAAATGGCGACCAACAGTAGTGGATATTGTAAATGCAGTTTAATATAATAAGAGTAAGTGAATAGTTCTCTCTAAAATTAATGAAAATATATTTTTAAAAGGTTATAGAGTCAGATATGTGGCGGTAATGTTTGTTTTTTTCTTTATTTTCACAGCCCTACAAGGACCCAGTCCAGGTAGACCAAGTCCTTAAAATATGCAGCACCTAAATTCAAACACACCATAAGTCTGTTGACAACATTCAAAAGATTTAGCAGCATGTTTCCAGAAGGAAGGATGACCATGAGGGAGAGACAAAGAGTGATTTGGATATGGGGCTTTCAATGCAGTGAAAACCAATGTGTAGATTCACATCAGCCACGGTGCGCTTATCAAGGCTTTGCGATTTTGCAGAATGATTCCACAAGAAGGAAGTATTGACTGGACGCCAAAGGTCAGGTAAATAATAAAAATAATAAAATCCACCCACAAACTTACACCAACTTGGCTTCTGTAAGTAAAATGGAAAAAAAAAACAGAAGCATGTGAAAAAGAAGAATTATTGGAGGATGAAAAGGATATTTATGGATAGCAAGCTTTTTCCCCAGAACTCCCTAAAAGAGCATAAACCCACTAGCCAATCCTTAAATAGCCAAAGGTGGAGCAGATAAGAGGGTCAGATGTTCTAATGGAGGATCTCAGGGAAGAGTTCATCCTGTACATGAACCACACTCTCTGCCCAAGCAGAGAGGACAACTGTCTAAGTTGTTTATTTTCTCATACAAACTCTGTGTTTTACATATCGCAGAAAAGAACAGCCTTAATTTATCCCACAGGGGAAAATGCTTGAAACACAGCAATCAAACAAATTAAAAAAACAAAGTACCACAAAAACAGGGGAAACTTCCAAAGGGATACTATAATATTTTCAAAAGCAAAAAAAAACCCAGAAATTTTCACAGAAAATTGATGAAACAGTGTCAATAGTCCAAAAAAAGATTAGAACACATGTATGTTAAGGAATCTTATTGCAGAAGGGTAAAATACGACCTCCAGAAACATGTAACCCTGCACTATGTTCATTCTGTACTTATAACCGGTAGTCAGACGTAGAGAATTGAGAATCACAGGAGTTTGCCAATTGGCTGAAAATTCTGCATTCCAAAAACACCCCATGAGAGGACAGGTGTTTTCCTCCAACAAAATAGGGCAAAGTGCCTGCACTGCAGGGTCAGGACCCTCTGAGGGTCAGAGCAATGTTTTTCAAATGTGCCTGCCTGAGCTCTAGCTGAGTTTAAAATTGGGCAGTCACAGCTGTGGGGTCTTTCTGGAGAGCAGCTGTTTGAGATCAGATGGAGTCCCGCGTGTCCATTTGAGGCTCAGCGAACCCCTCTGGAAGAACCAGGACCACTGCTGCATTTCACCACCAGTGGAGGGCAATGCAGAGTCTCATCTTGCAGACTGTTTTTATGGAATTTTGTGAATTTAATATCAGGGTTCCAACGTAGTTTCAAATTTTCAAACTTAATTATATTTGCATTTTTTTTCTCCACTTAATTTCAT
The DNA here is from genome assembly GCA_034780135.1 of Jordanella pulchra. Lineage (NCBI taxonomy): Eukaryota > Metazoa > Chordata > Actinopteri > Cyprinodontiformes > Cyprinodontidae > Jordanella > Jordanella pulchra. Next base: position 3,576 of record JAUZNJ010073157.1, on the reverse strand, counting down.
GTGCAAATATTCCTAATGTTGCATCAAGGTGATGTTAATTTATCAGTCCACACGTCTATCTTTCTATCCATAAGTCCATCCACACATTTGCATTGGTGTGGAAAAATAATACTTATTTATTTCCAGTATTTATTTTCAGTCCCACTGTTTAAATATTAAATTCACAAATACATACTTCTGGGAATAAATATTATCACTGTAAATACATTATTCTGACAATAAAGTTATGCCTGAAAATATAACTTGTGAATGATTGATATACATTTTTTTGCTTTTATATATAGTAGAACTATTTCAAAACAATAAAGGCGTATGAAAAATTTGAAATTCAAGTTGAAGATTATACGACTATGAACGATCTAATATTAAACAGTCAGCCTTAATAGGGAGACTTAATAGAAACGTCTGCTCATATACAATTAATCCCCATCAAATAATAATCACAGGGAAAGAGAAAATAGATTGCATGTTTGTTTCTTTTTATTTATGTTTACGTTAATGGAACTTTTATACATTTGAATTTATCTTTTAATTACTAAACATTAAAATACAACATTCTTAAAAAATGTTTTTGAAGCACAAGCGATAGTTTTTAATTTTCATGAATATTTGAACTCATTTATAGCATTTAGCTTCGAAACAGCTGCAACTTTGACTAATGTACAATACACAGACATACACACACACACACACATAGACACACAGTAACACCTATCAGCAGTTGACTCAAGTAAGATCCGACTTTATGAAAAATGACTCGAATCAGCATTTGAGCAGCAAGTTTCTTTGCACTTTTGACACAGCATTTATCTGTCTTCTTCGCAGCTCGCGTGGTGCAACAAGCAGAGATAATTTATAGCTGAAAACATTTTAAGCAGGTGGTGTCTCCAGCCTCCTTCACTCAGCCTTGCTCTTTTCTAAAAGTTTGTTCTTTTAACAATCTTACAGATTGCATACATCGGAACTCATTAAATATTGACTGTGTCTAAATAATTAGAAGAAAATGTGACATCAAAACAAGCCAACTTGGAAAAAGAATAGATAAATCTTATTTCCTTATATTTTTTTCCCCGATTTTGTTCCTGGAAATGTAACAACGACAACAAAACAAGGGTAAGAAAAGTCAAGAGGACAGGGAAGGAAAGAGCGGACAAGATATGGGAACCCACTTGAATGCCGAGCGCAGCTGCAGAATGGTATTTCATTGGGATCTGTCAGCTCGACTCAGATTGGCCTGACACTGCTAATCCCTCCAGATGTTCAGCATTAACTGATGAGTGCATGACTGTTCTGTGAGGAAGAAAACGCAGAGAGGGAGAGGGCCTGAGGACCCCGTTGCTGGTGGGACCAGGGTAAACAGAGCCTCTCATGGACCACTGTTCATGGGATTTGGGGAGATTTAGGGAACAGGATGATCCGGCATCCGGGAATTAGGTGGCTCAGAGTGCAGACTGTGTCAGCAGTTTGCAGAAGTGGCTTTCCTGGTCTACAGTCATCAGCACAGAAAAGTTGTTTGCCTGGATATAGACATGCCAGACTCTCTATATAAAATATAAAAGGATGTCAACATGTCATTTTAAGTGAGGCCCTCAGGCTTTTATCCCTCCTTGGCAATCCACCCTTACAACCAACGCTGGCAGGTGTCCTAAACCTCAAACCAAGCTGAAAAGCCAGAATTTCCTGAAACTGTGTGATGTGTTTGTTCAGGCTAAAGCTCTAAAGTTGAAACTGATTGTAATGGCAGTGGTGGACTGATGGCTTACTGTATTAATTGTCTTTCAAATAGGGGATCATCATTTGTTTGGCTACGTTCTGTTGCTAGGTAATGCAAAATTTTAAACCTTTATGGTTCTGCAGTTGGCTTCCACTTCCTTCCACCTTTTACTTTAATCTGTGAAAATCTTAAAACTGTGAGACATATTGAATACAGCTAAGACGGGACCAAAGATTACTTGATTAGAAAAAAATCCTTGAGTGAAAATCTGTAAGCTGCATGCTGCTCTGTGTTTACTGAACAGAAAGTTCAATCAGTGAACTCTTTTGGGGATCAAACTACTATCGAAAAAACACGTGGTACAGAAAATGGATAGAAAGTTCAGAGAGAAGGTTCAGCTGCTTGAAACTCTTAGAAACAGTTAGACTTGCATTCAGTTAAGAGGTGGGATTTTCCAAGTTGACAATTTGATTAATTAATACTCCACCTTTAAATGACTCAGAGCTTTATGTTTCAGATCAGCAGAGAAAATATAAAAGGAGGAGGAGGCTTACTTTTGTGCTTCCTAATGGTTTTTGTAGATATTTTCAGGATGTAGTAATTAGGTATAATGTGGATTTTTTAAATGTTTTTTTTTTCTTGAAACATTTTGATTTACAGAGGTAGACTAGATATTTTGATACAATCACAAAAACTCTGATTGTTTTTAAAATAAGATTATGTAATACATTGTTCTTACCAGACTGTACTTCTGAAAATCTTTTTAGAAGTTATCTGTGGGTTCATCCCCAGAGACCCAGGGGACAGGTTCAACCAACTACTGTTGTATCTGGAGCTAGCCTAAACACCAGCACCGGCATTCACAGTGTGTCTGCAAGTACAGGCCTGTATGACGGCATTGAGTTAGAATTCAGCTGCTTACTTAAGAATACATGTTGGCCTTATTTTGATTTCTCCCCTTCTCTACAAGGGGTTGTTGTCGAGCAATAGTAAAACAAATGTCTGTCTGCTTTTTGGCTCTCTCTTCACGTTTTTGAAGTACAATCACTCATGCACTGCGTCAGCACTACATTAAGTGATGACGGCTCTGCAGACTGTCGACATTTTTACAGGGAGGGCAAAATTACCTGAAAATTTAACATGACAGTGTTTTCTGGAAAATGAAAATAAGCAAGTTATTTATGCAACATGTCTTTGCAAATCTGACTATCATTGGAGGGTTATATTGACAGCATCATATTTTTAGGGTGGTCAAACCTCGTCAGAGAGCAATCCTCTAGGAAGTAAGTTGGGCTGATAAATCAGTAATTATCATGGAAATATTGGTGATCCCTAAAAACACGTTCCTTTCTAATTCTCCCAGCACCCATTGTGCACCATTACACACATGTATCACTGTGATGTGATGATCAGTGGCACCACAAAGGAGAACGATGTGATGCTGAGAAAACCTTTAATTTTGTGCTCACTACGATTAGTAATCATTTATTTAACAAGTCATCATGTATACTCATGTTTCACCAGAACAAACACTAATTACACTGCAGTATTGGATGCCTATGATGACATCTATGATAAATATTTAATATAAAGTGATATTATAAATGTCTGAGAGCACTTTATCTAACTTCAGTTCTTCTTTCTTCCCAAATGTGTGTCCACATGGATCAGAGTTGGCATGAGGGACTGCATGTTTCCACACATAGTTTTTCTTTGATAGTGTTGAGATCCGGAGTCTGTCTGCCACCTTTTCTCCAGCAGAGCGCGCCGTGGGTCTCCTGGGCAGGAGCCCTCAACGCACCTGAGGATCTTCAGCTCATCAGGAGATCCTTCTACTTAAGCAGCTGCCAGACCTTGCTTCT